>APFE031224964.1:0-27175 GCA_000404065.3 Pinus taeda | reverse complement strand
AGGTCCTTTGGTAGAAGCTTGATCGCTTGAAGGAGATCCGTGGAACAATGGGAAAGAAGCTTAAGAAGAAAGCACCGAAGAAGAAGAAGACATCTAAAAAGAACTATGACAGTGGGAGAATTGATTGGGGATTAGGCATAAGAAGCTCTTCAGATTCAGAATCAGATGAAGATAAACTATCAGGTATGAATTTGCTACCCTCTGATGTTCCAGCTATCTTTCCATATGGAAGAGATGAAAGTGATAGCGAAAAAACTGAACTTGCTCTTATGGGTGAACAAGAAAGATATCAAATAGAGGCATAATTTAAAAGGTTGACAGACAAAATTAGAGATCAAAAAGATCTATTGAACAAAAGGGAATCTAACTCCAAAGAAGAAGCTACCAAACTGAAAGCCAATCTAGAGTTATTCAAGGCCAAATATATAAAGTTGCTAAAAGACCAACAAGAGGAAGAAAGCAAGATAAGGAAGTTTTTCAGGGACAAAAATCAAAAGTTGCATGATGAAGTCACATCTCTAAGAAAAGAAGTCAATGAAAAGAACACAACAATCAAGAATATTAGAGATAGATCCAGTGATTATGAAAGTCTTGAAGCTATGACCCTCTCACTAAAGGAAGAAATTGAAGAAGCCAAGAAGCAGAATAAAGATCTACTCTAAGGTATTGAAAAACAGGAAAACGAAGTTATCAGTTTAAAAGCACAACTGGAATGTGTCTCCAGAGTTCGTCAAATGCTGCGGGATGTGAATGAAGAACAAGAAAAGGAGATTCTCAATCTAAGACGTCAGTTAGAAGAAGAAAGAAATGCTGAAGAGAACGTGAAGAAGCAGTATCTTGAAAAGGAAGAGCAACATCAAGTTGAGGTAAATATCTTGAAAGCTAAATTAGAAGAAAACGATAAACTATTACCATTTCAAGATAGTACTAAAGTCTTGGATGATATTCTTAGTAGTCAGAGGTCTCCTGCTATCAAGACTGGTCTTGGTTTCCATGAATCTATTAAAGGTGAATCTAGTTCATAAGGTGAAGCAAGGAACTATAAAGAGAAATCCAAAATGATCAACAAGGATATGAGAGTTCAACCCCATCAACAATCAAGAAAATAGATTCTTCAAAGAAAATCTTTTACTCCTAACTATGGAAGTAATAGTCGGCCATTTACTCAGATGAATAATATTGAATGTTATGTATGTCATAATCTTGGACATGTTGCAGCTAGATGCAGAAGAAGAAGAGTTCAAGACCATCATGTAGAAAGATCATCACATTCAAGGTACTTTAATGGATATTGTTTTGCTTGCAATATGTATGGTCACAAGCCTACTGATTGCTACAAGAGGAATATGAAACATGTAAGATGTTATGCATGTAACAAGCTTGGACATATAGCAAGGGATTGCGGGAACAAAGTACAGACATCACACCAAAAGGAGAAATCATCATCACACTTGAAGATATGGGAGAAAAAGGAAGTTCAGTCAGAAAGATGTAGCACCGCACAAAGTACTCAGATGTAGCACAGCACAAACATAACTAACTCAGGGGGAGCTGAAAGTGTGCAACTTCAGTGTCCTGAATGTCATACGCAAGTTGCATAAAGAGAAGTCACGTATATACGTGGGTTATACACTGCAAAGTCGCGTATATGTCAGTATGAGGAAAAGCAGTGGGGATAGGCTCAAAAAAAGGGTCTAATATGTTTCAGTCCATTATTTGCTGTCAGTCAATAGTTACAGTCTGCTGAAGATGTGTGGAAATATCGTGATACTTGAAGTGTTTTGATCCTAACTTGATGATGAGGATGTCTTGATGTTTTTGCTGAAATATGCATGATCAGGTCTAACAATAAACTGATGGCACAGGTTGAGGGGGAGCATGTGATTTTAATAATGCATTGTTGGCATTATGTTTAATAGTCCTTAGTGATGATTCTTATATGGCTAAAGGATATATCTTGCTATGATATGGTTATGAGTGGATGTCATATGATTCTTGAGGTTACATAGTTGATGTTCAGATCATGTTTGTGGATTAATGGTGCATATATGATGCTTACATGGTGATCCTCACAAGGACAAAGAAAAATTCAAAGCTTGAACCCATACTCTTCATATAATACAGTCATGATGCAGGTGACCTTATGGATGAGGATTGTTGATGTTGATGACAGTGCTGGATGCACAAAACTGGTAGTTGGAGACATGATGATGATGAGTTCTTATCTATATGCTGATGAATTAGTACTCCCATATGTTGATTGATGCAGATATTCTCAAGAGATGATACATGGGTGATCTTGTTAATAAGATGGCTATACACATATGATATAATGTGAATGATTTTATGATGTGGTTCAAAAGGATGAATTGATTTCTATATGCAGACACACCTTGGTACAGTTCGTTTGCAGGTTGCTGATCTGGAAATGGGTGTACACGAGTTGGATGAGGAGGATATGCGTACATACGCTAGTTTGTGCAGAGAAAGTCGCGTATATAGAGGCTTGATGGATTTCAGAAGGAGCTGGCTCTAGTTGATGATATTCTGATATGGGTCTGACAGAGACCATCCGGCACAGGTTCAGGGGGAGCAGATTAACTTCTAATAATGCATTGTTGGCATTACCTTAGAAGCTCTTGGTTCGTGTACACAAGCTGTTTTGGTTAGAACAGGTGCAGAAGGAGAACAGAAGGAGATCATGGTTGCTGATATGAAAAGTGTTTGATAGATGTTGCTACTATCAGTTATTGGTGACTTTCATAAGTCTTCCTCTAGATATTTCATCTCTATGTCATGTATCTCTTTTATGGTGTCAAGGTCATGTAACGACCTATTTTGGTTTCCCCACTATGCCTGGGATGATTGATGTGATGTAATTGGTTGTCATATGTAAATTTCTGATGTATCCACACTTGGTTGGGTGGATGATCCCCACTTGGTTGGGTGATAGATGTATGTATTGAGTCTTTTGGTGATAGGAAGGTCTTGTATGATGTATAGAGTCATTTTCTTCTTATAGAACACCTTTTGCAGACCTTGCTTACAGTCAGGGGGAGCATGAACAACACTCTTCAGCAAAGCATGTATTCAGGGGGAGCATGGACAGATTGGTACACCTTGGCATATACAAAGGGTGAGCTCATTTAGAGACTTCAGCAGGTACTCAGGGGGAGTATGAACATCAGAATGCTTATCTTGGAAAGAGAATATCTTGGTACGCCCTTTGCCCTTGATGTCAAAGGGGGAGAGTGATTTAGTGTTGTTGCCATCAAGTCCAAAGGGGGATATTGTTGGCATTATGATACATATGTTGTACTTGATGGCAACCCTCTCATAGAATATCACCTCACTTACATATAACTAGATGAATCTACAGAAGAGATATCAGATGTGACTGAATGCATGGGATAGTTCTAAGTGTGACAAGTTAGCTTTGCCATCAAGTCCAAAGGGGGAGATTGTTGGCATTATGAGATAAGTGTTGTCCTTGATGGCAAACCACACAGATGACAAATCATAGTGCAGAAGGTCAACAGCAAGGAATTGATGATCAGACTATAAGAAGAAGAGAAAATACATATACACAGGTTCATTATGACTGAGCCGCGTATACACGCGGGTTAGACTTTACCAAGTCGCGTATGCGTATGCACGCACTTCCATGTGAGGAAAAGCGCGTATATGTTGGATAACTTACCTTTGGTCCGTGGCAGTTAGTCCTTAGTATTTGAACCTATGATTTTGGACCGTAGTATCTCGTCAGATGTGTTGATCCCTAGTATTGGGTTCATGGTATTGGTTTGTTATGGTTTTGGACCGTGGTATTGTAAAAGGCCTAAGACTATAAAAGGAGAAGAAGATCTTTAGGCAAAAGGATTGAGAAAGTCTTGAATATCTGATGAAGGATGAGATCCAGTATGCAGGTTATGGGTTGCTTGATCTAAGCTAAGGAGGGATCTCACAAGTTGATGGAGAACAAGATCTAAGGATAGATCGAGATCAAATGGTTTTAAATGAACTATCTCTATATGAATGATTATGTTTATTCTAGATCTGTATACTGACACATGTAATGATCTGAACTGGGTATAACTTAAGTTTGAAATCGCTGCAAGTCATGATTGAATATTTATAGATCTGTACGCGGGTTGGATTTGGTAAAAGCGCGTATGTACGCAGGTTTGGTTGATCCAAGTAGCGTATACCATTTAAGCTATGATGTTGATGATACAGTTGGTTCTGAATAGTGTTGCAGAGTTCAGGGTTTTGCTCTGTGTTCTGGTGACTATTTTTGTTGACAGGGTTCAGTGATTCAGTATTGGGTGATTCAGAGATTGATAATGCTAGTGTTGATTGATTGTGTGCTTCAATGATATTGAGGGGTCCAATATGAAAATTGGATGAAACGTGGCCTTTAGATTGTAGTGTTGTGCTTCAGTGTATCTAGTCTGAAAATTGATGAAACGTGGTACCTGGAGGAAGGAAGAGAAGGTTGTAGCCTTCTGTAGACCAGCACCTACGTACTAGTATCTTGGCTAGTACAAGAGCTAAAGAGAGGGTTGTAGGTCCCTTCTAGGAGAAGCTGGAGAATGAGAGAGGGTTGTAGCTCTCTGCAGGTTGTAGCCTGCGTACTGGTAAAGGACTACACCGGTACATTGTAAAATAAGTTTCTTATTAAAGTAAGATAGAAACAAATTGCAGCAGGTGGTTTTCACCCACATTGGGTTTCCACCTTATATCATGGTGTTCATGTGTGCTTCTTGTGTGTGATGATCTGTTCCGTTTATTGCTTTTTTTTACTATTCATATGGTCAATGAAGTTCTGATGCATTATCTAAAGATCAACATGTAATGGATTATCTGACTTATAAATAATCTGGATATACGCTAGTTTCTTTAAACACAGTCGCGTATACACGCGGGTTAGCTTAACTGAAGTAGCGTATATGTATCTAAGTATGGAAATGAGAACGTTTTACTGATTTGATAATATTGATTCACCCCCACCCCCCCTCTCAGTATTATTTCCAACACAAAGTGGGCATCTCCATGAGTAACATTGGATGGATTATGGGATGTATACAATCCACGAATTTCGCTATCATAATTAATGGGTACTTGACTAGATTCTTCAGGGAATTTAAATGCCTCAGACAAGGATGTGGCTCATCACCACTCGTATTCATTCTGGTCATGGAATGTTTGATTCAAAATATGAGCGAGGCTAAAGGAAATGGTAGTATCAAGGGAGTGAAAGCTTCCAGAAATATGCAGGTTACTCATATTATATTTGTAGACGACCGTATATTTGGGGGCGTGAATTATAACAATGACTGGTTGATTATTCACCGAATCATCTGTTTATTTAGTGATGAATATGGCCTCTTTATGGGCACAAACAAATCAATATTGATCTTGCTGACACCCATGACCCAAGATCTAGGGAAATTTGCATTTTATTTGGGATCTCTGTGAATAGTTTGGAAGAAAGAATCAAGTATCTTGGGTTCTAGCTCAAGGAAAATAGATATTACAACAAGGATTGGGCTTGGCTACTCGATAGATTTAATAGAAAAATATCAGGGTGGACTCACAAATGGATTTCCATTGGAGGGAATTTGTCTTTAGTTAGATCTGTCCTTCAAAACATTTCAGTTTACTCGATGCATCTGTTTTTTTATGCCTATGGAGGTCTATAAAAATAATGACGAGATTATGGTGAGATTCCTATTGTCTGGTATGGAGTTGAAGGGGAAATTACATCTGGTAATGTGGAAAACCATTGCAAGACCAATAGATGAGGTGGAATGGGGTATTCTGGATACCCACAATTTCAACTGTGCCTTAACCATTAAAAGATAATGGAGGAAGCTAGTGATAATGGCACATGGGGGAAAATAATTAGAGATAAGTACATGAAGGGATATGGTCCCTTGTCATGGTCAAGGATGGGGATAAGGAGGACAAATGAGACCTCATACATATCGAGGATCATGATGAAAAATTTTCACTAGATGTTGTGAAACATGAGATGGGCTATCAGGGCTGGGAATAAGGTGGAGGTAGGCCTGCATGCAATTAAAGGCCTATAGGGTATTCACACCTTATTGAATTCCCTTATTACCCTTCTTCATGAAAAGTTAATCTACAAAGTCACTCATATAGTTGTTAGGAATATTCAATTAAATGCACAGACGACTTGGATGAGAGCTATAGACAATGGATTGACTGTGAAATTGGCCATTGAATGGGAAGCATACATCACAAACCTTTATGCAGCAGGAACATTCATTGGAGAAGGGGAAGACTTACTGAAATGTGAAGGCACTACGAAAGATGGGTTCCAAAAAGTTAAGAAAATTTACAACCATCTTCCATTGTCGGAAAAATCTTTCAATTTTATCAATTGGTTCAAGGCAACATGGGGTTGGGAGATTCCCACAAAACGCCAATGCTTTGGGTTGCTGGCCATCCACAAAATAATTCTCACTTGGGACAATTTACAAGGTAGAGGTTTCCATGGACCCGGTACTTTCTCCATGTGCAAGATGCATGATGAGCATGCTGATCATATTTTATTTGGATGCTCTTTTTCCAGGGAAATTTGGTCCGCTGTGATGACCATTCTTACACTGGGTCATTTGAGATCTCAGATCTCTCTTGAAAAATCTTTTCTTAATTGGTCCAAGGATAGGTCGGACTACCATTCCCTTCCTTTCTATGCTATCTGGGCCATATGGAGAAGTCAGAATCCTTGGCTTTTCGACCAAAATGTTCTGGTGGTTTGGGAGGTGATTATTAAGAGCATCGCTTTTTCTTCAAAGATTGGTCCTAGAATGTTATGGAAAAACCAAGGAAACATATTTACAAGAACATTAAGGGAATTTATCCCATGAGTTTTTTTGACAAGGCTAATCAACAGAGAAGGTGTGGATGCAGTCTTGTCATCATCCTAGATCATGGGTGCATTTACCACTTCTAGTGGCAAGGAGGAAGGGGGAATAATAGTAGAGTTGAGCTTATTGCGCTTTGGGGTGTTCTCATCTTCGCCAATTCGCTGGGGCCAGGAAAGATTCACCTTCATGGAGATGCCAAGAGCATTATAGAATCGTCTAAAGATTACACAAATTTCAATCCCCATATTATGTTGAATTGGATGAGACACATCAGGGATCTGGAACCTTCCTTCCAGAGCATCTCCTTCACTCACATCTACAAAGAGCAAAAGTAGACTGCTGGTCTTCTTTCAAAAAGGGGAATCGATTAAGATCCGGGTAAGTATCAATATTCATTTTATGTCTATGACAGGTTCATGAATGCAGGGAACTTCAAATCCTTTAGGAATTCATCACAACATGTTGGGTTGTGTTATATTCTTTCCACGACTAGCCCACATAGTTAAACAAGGGGTTAGAAGGGGGGCAAAGCCCCCCCTTCGTTGCATCGATTGTGTAGTGGGGGGAGTTACAGGGGGTTTGAGGGGTGCAAGTAACCCCACTCTATAGGGTCCAGGGTAGCGCCCTGGGAAATTTTGTTTTTTGGACCCTATATTAGGTTGGGCGGACCTACCTATGGTTTTGTGCATGATTTTCACACATGCTTTTGGTCGCGATGGTTTTCGGTCCATGGTTTTGGACGCGATGGTTTTCGTTCCATGGTATTAGATGCTTTGGCATGTATACATATGTATTGTAACATTGAAAGGAATATAATGAAAAATCAAGCTGGTAGTCCTTCTTTTTGGATCCAGGGGAAAACCACTATGTATATTTGTTTTATGTGTTATGCTTCGCATTGTTTAATTTTTGTGTTTTAGAATTCATATGCAGGCAATTTCTATATGGGGTTAAAACCTACATTTTGTATCAAGTTGTTTTGGCTTCAAGGGTATGCCTTTGTTGCTGAGGGGTTTCTCTTGGGCCTGTGGTAGACCATGTTCAGTAGGAGATCTGCAGGATTGATTCTGGTGATGAAAGAAGATGGCGAGCAGTGGAAAGATAGAGATCGATAAATTTAATGGTCAGATTTTTGAGTAACGGAAACTCAAGATGGAGGATCTGTTGTTGGATAAAGATCATTGGGTCACGATAGATCCAAGTACTAGACCAACGGGAGGTGTCTGATGAAGAATGGAAGAAGTTGGATCGGAAGGCTAAGAGCACAATATGATTGTGTGTTTTAGATTCAGTATTGTTGAATGTATCAGGGGAAGCTACGACGAAGGCTTTGTGGGACAAGTTAGGGACTTTGTACCAATCTAAGTCTCTAGTGAATAAACTATTCCTACGGAAAGAGTTGTATAACCTAAGGATGAAAGATGGAGACCTGGTGATAGAACATATGAACACATTTAATACTATGGTAAGTCAGTTATTATCTATTGATATTAAAATTTCAGATGAAGATAAGTTCATTAGTTTATTGTGTTCTCTACCAGATTCATGGGATAGTTTGGTTATTGCAATCGCTAGCAATGCAACTGCCTTGCAATTTGATGAAATAGTCTCATCCTTCCTGACAGAGGAGATGAGACGGAAAAATATGGAGAGCCAAAATGGTGATTCCTTGTCTGTACGAGGACGGTCCTAGAATAGAAACAAAAATAAGTCATCAAGTGGGAGATATAAATCTAGAGGGAGATCTAAATCTCCAGGAAAACCTGTAAAGGTGATGTGCTGGAAATGTGGAAAGGAAGGGCACTACAAAAGGGAGTGTAAATCTAAATCTCCTGATAAAGGAAAGGGATCTGATGATGCTCCTTCTGTAGAGACAAAAACCACCTCAGATGAAGGTGGGGATGTGTACTTTGTTTCTTCAAGTACACATGTCGATCATGAAGCATGATTGATTGACTCAGGTGCATCCTTTCACTTCACTCCCCATAGAGAGTGGTTTTTCGAGTATGAGAAATATGATGGTGGTGCTGTCTTCTTGGGGGATGATAGGAAGGCTATAATCGTTGGTCGCAGAAAAGTAAAGTTGAAGTTCCAAGGTGGAAGGGTTAGAACACTTCCGAGTGTTCTGCATATTCCTGCATTAGCTAGAAATTTGTTTTCTGTAAGCAAGCTGGATGATGTAGGTGTAAAAAATAGTGTTCGAGAAGGATACTTGCAAGATGGTTCGAGGGCACTTGTACTGATGCGGGGAGTTCAAATTGGAACTTTGTACAAGCTGCAAGGTAGCAGTGTTGTTGATGGGTGCAACAGTTCTATGGTTCCTGAAAGTGGAGTAGAAAATCTAGTGGTCTCTGGAGAGAAGACCATGCTGTGGCATCAAAGGCTTGGACATATTGGAGAGAAGGGCCTTCGAATAGTTCATGGTAGAGGTATGGTAGAAGGTATGAGTAATATCTCTCTAGATTTTGATTTCTATGAAAATTGTGTATATGGGAAGCAGAATCAGGTTAGTTTCCCCTCTGGTGGGAAGAGGGCGAAACAAATATTAGAGCTTGTACACAGTGATGTGTTTGGACTTGTGAAGGTTCCATTAGTGGGTAAGTCTATATACTATGTATCATTTATATATGACTTCTTAAGGAATACATGGATTTATTTCCTTAAGAAGAAATCTGAAGTCTTTGAAATGTTTAAGGAATTTAAGGCTCTGTTGAAAAACCAGAGAGAGGAGAAGATAAAGGTGCCGAGGACAAATAACAGTGGAGAGTTTTGTAGTAAGGAATTCGAAGAATTCTGCAAGAAGTGTGGTATATCACAACCGAAGACTACTACATATACACCTCAGCAAAATGAAATTGCAGAAAGAATGAACAAGACATTGATGGAAAGGGAAAGAAGCATTCTCAGTGGTGTTGGGTTAGGATAGGAATTCTGGGCAGAGGTGGTGGAGACAACATGCCACTAGGTCAACAGATCACCTTCATCAGCTTTGGAGGATAAGACTCCACAAGAGGTGTGGACTGGTAAGAAACCCCGTCTTTCACATCTGAAGGTATTTGGATGTGATGCATATCCACATGTTCCAAAGGAGAAATGAACCAAGTTGGATAGTAAATCTGAAAAGTGCATCTTTATTGGGTATAAGGATGGTTTAAAGGGTTATAAGATTTTGAACCTAGTAACAAGGAAGGTTGTGTACAATCGATATGTGGTGTTTAAAGAGGTGAAAGATGTTATTAAACATGAAGTCTAACCAAAGGAATATGAGAAGATAGAGTTTGAGCTAAAGGAGGAAGAATCAGACTCTGCAGCGGAGGAGGAATCAGAAGATGAAGAGCCACAAACTCTGGGTGTGAGAAGGTCAATTCGAGAAAGAAGGCAGCCATAAAGGTATAGTCCATCTGCTTTCTTTTCAAATTTTTCTTTATCTATTACTGATGATGATCCTAGAACTGTGAAGGAAGCAGTAGATTCAGAGGATGGAAAACTCTAGAAAGAGGCCATGGTTGATGAAATGGCATCTTTGCACAAAAAAGGGGCTTGTGATCTGGTGGAGTTGCTGGTTGGAAGGAAACCCATTGGCATCAAATGGGTGTTCAAGAAGAAGATAAATGCAGAAGGAAATGTGGAGAAATACAAATATCGGTTGGTAGAAAAAGGTTATTCTTAGGTGCCGAGAATTGATTTTGGTGATATTTTTTCTCTTGTTGCCAAGGTAACTTCTATTAGATTACTTTTATCTGTTGCTGCTACTTTTTATTTTATGGTAGAACAGATGGATGTGAAGACACCATTTCTTCATGGGGATCTGGAAGAGGACATCTACATGAAGCAACCTGAAGACTTTACGGTGAAGGGTAAGAAAGAACTGGTATGCAAGTTAAAGAAGTCGTTGTATGGGTTAAAACAGTCACCAACGATGTGGTATAAGAAATTTGATACATTTATATAGGGAATTGGCTTCACCAGAAGCAAAGAAAATCACTGTGTGTATTTTAAATTAATTGGTGACCGTGTTATTTATCTAGTCTTGTATGTGGATGATATGTTTTTGGTTGGAAATGACAAAGAAATAATCCACGATTTGAAGACCCATTTGTCCTCCAAATTCAATATGAAAGATATTGGTGCTGCAAACTATATTTTGGGCATGGAAATTAAAAGAGATTGGTCAAAGAGGAAGCTTTGGTTAAACTAGAGGAAGTATTTTGAGACAATATTGTAGAGGTTTAATATGCAGGATAGTAAACCGGTGAAGGTTCCTATTCCTGTAGGTGTAAATTTATCTGCTGAACAGTGTCCCAAAACACAAGAAGATGAATAGGACATGTCTCGTGTTCCATATGCAAGTGCAATCGGTAGCCTGATGTGTGCGATGGTCTGTACTAGACTAGACATTGCAAATGCGGTGGGAGTATTTAGCAGGTTTATGTCAAAACCAGGGAAAAGGCACTGGATAGTAGTGAAGCAGGTTTTCAGGTATTTGCGTGGCACTAGTGATTATCGTTTTTTCTACCAAGGAAGACCAGGATTGGACAGAGAGTTGGATATTCATGGCGTTTTTTATGCAAACTAGATTGGAGATTTGGATCTGAGAAGATCTACAAGTGGGTATGTGTTTAACCTATTTGGAGGTGCAGTCAGTTGGATGAGTAAGAAACAATCTGTAGTGGCACTATCAACTACAGAGGCAGAATACATGGCGGCCACTCATGCAAGAAAGGAAGCAGTTTGGTTGCAGAGATTCTGTTCAAGTATGGGGTCAGTACAGGGAGCTATAAGGATAGATTGTGACAAACAAAGTGCAATTTTCTTGGCAAAGAACCCTTCATATCATTCAAAGACAAAGTACATTGATGTTCCATATCACTTTGTGAGGGATATGATAGGAGACAAAAAGGTGTTGTTGGTAAAGGTGGACACTTTGAAGAATACTGCCAATGCATTGACAAAATCTATGAGCTCTAAGAAGTTCTCTTGGTCTAGAGAAACAATGGGCATTGCAGGGTTGGATAAGTAACTAAGCTCTCTTGTGGCCCCCTGTGGAAAGAAAACAACAAAGGGGAGAATGTTTTGAATGTTGTCCCTTTATTGTATTATTGTTACAATCTATATTGTTAAGGAACTGATTTCCAATTTTGTGGACAAAATGATCATAGTTTCTCTCAAATAGAGATGATAGGCAGAATATGCAAAACAAGATTTTGGTATGGTTTCCATTAAAGCTCTGTAAATGCGTGGAAAATAGTATATGTCCCAGACATGTTACTTTTGTATGGTTTCTAGGAGAATGTACTCTTTTTTTAATGAAAAGGTAAGTGTTTTTTCGTATTGAAGAAAAAGAGATAAATAAATAATTTGTTGCATTACGTGTATGGATATGAAGATGAATAGATAATTTGGCTACATGTATGAAGTGGAAATCAGTATGGTGTAGAGAAATGTCAATTTCTTTTAAAATAAATGGAGAAAGAAATTTTGTATTTACTACATTTATATAAAATAATACATGGTGTATGGTTTATGCCTCTCCTAATTGGTATGGAATATAGTTGAAAATGTGGATTTGCTCCACGAAATACTTCATAATGTAAGTTTTGTTAGGAATCTACTATTTTTTTCCAGATGAGAAAAACACTTCGTTTTTATAAATAATTTATAAAGTACATATACTTGTAAATGTTTTTATGTTTACAATCATTTATCATAAAATAATCTTGTTCTAAAAAATGTCCATCTATTGTCCTTCTACAATCTGTCTATTTCCCTTCTATCATCTATTCAATAAAATGTAGATCTTGAATACTTATGTATCCATACTATTCCTAACTGTTGTATCATAAAATTATACATAGTTACATCATATATTTTCATCAAATGTCCCCCCCAAAATTTATAGCATAGTTCATGGAAAAAATAAAAAATACTTCTCCTAAGAATAATTAATGTTGTCAGCGTTAATCATGACATCCTGTTAAAAATATGAAAAGTAGATCTTACAAGGCTTCTTGGTGACACCTCTCTTGGAAAGAAGATCTACAATCATATTTTTCTCCTTGTATATGTGATCAAATTGTATATGTTGGAAGGTACTTACTAGGTTCCAGATATGCTTCATCCAGTTTGATAAAATGGTTTGATTAAAATGAGTATAGTCATTGACCCAGTCAATGATTCCCTTAACATCTCCATATACATGTAAGCTATCTAGTTCCAACCATTTTTCCACTATAAGTACTCCCCATAAAGTGGTGATCCCTTCTCAATGTTTTTACCATTTCCTCATTCCCACTAGAAATGGAAGTATTTTCCTAGATCTATAACAATGAATGCACCACATCCACATTCCCTCTGAGAACATGCCCCATCAAAAAAATCCCACAGGAAAGTCATTCCAAATGTCTTTGTACCTGCACTACATTTTGTTAGAGTGACTCTTTGTTAGTTCAATTTCGTTGTAATATTCAACTATCTTAATTACATCTTCTCGAACCACAACCCCTTCTTGTTCAAATATATAAGTATTTATACTATGCCAGATGGACCATATGATGTATAATGGTAGGGTTCGATACTAATGATGTTATATGAACAAAAAATATAGACAAGAAACCATGGTCTGTTTATGTCTAGTTGGAGCAATGTTCAATGTATTAAGTACCCCATCCCACACAACCACAACATATGGGTAATGAATAAGAAAATTATCAATATCCTCGGATTTCCTCATGCAAATATGACAAATGCATGGACCTATAAATCCTCGAATCTATAGGTTCTTCCATATGAGCACACGATCATGTACTGCTAGCAAAAACAAACATTTGATTTTGTTTGGAAACTCCCATTTCCATACTTGCTGGAACCATCTGTGGAAGACGAAATCCTTCTCAGTCCTAGGCAACCTGCAATATATATCTTTGACCATCACTTGACCCTTTTTTAACATACCATCCCAAGCCATATAACCCTCTTATTCTGTGACTATAATTCTTGTTGAGTGTAATAGAAAAATGTATCTCCCCCATTCATAAGCATATATACCTGTCATCCCTAATTCCTCTGCCCTCCTCTAGGATTGTAGATCAATGTTATTATTGTGAAGATGATGAAGGCAGTGTATGCCTTTGTCATGGATGTAATTAAGTAATGGGATGGATAAAGAGTGATTCTGATAAATTCTCTTAATAGCATGTAACCCGATCTCGACCTTAGTTCCATCGCCAACCTCCCAACGAATATATCCCAAGAGCCATTGCAAGTTTTTCATCATGCTACACCAAATGTAGGAGACACATGCTTTCTTTTTGGCACCATTCCTAATCTAGGATGTGAAAATTTAGACATACATATATCTGTCTCTAATAGTTAGTGGAAATCTACTATTTTAACCTAAAGTAAATGAAAATACTTAAAATCCCATCTTAATTTTTTATTTTATTTTATTTAACAATGAAAAAACTTATCATAATTTATTTGTCAAATCTGTGAGGATAAGTATATCTTACTGCTATCCTCAAATGCAGGTTGACTTGTCAAAGTTATTCAAGGAAAACCACACCTATTGGAATGGCTCATTGGTTGTCCATAAGGAGGCAAACTTTCACTTTTGCCAAATACCTCTGGATCTTAGTTTGTTAAGCTTTTTTCTTATATCCTATAAAAAAATAAGCTATTAACCCAACCAAAATAATTTTAAAAAATACTATAAACCTAATTAACATACTATTATATATTTTGAAACAAATAAACATAAACCTTAAAAACAATACATTTAAAAAATTATTCAATAATACACTATTTCATAATCTTAAAATAAACCCCTGCTCATTAACACAAATAATATAACAAGCATTTACTTATTAATAACATTTTACTTCATTATTAATAACATTATTGTGTAATCCAAAAATAAATCTTAACTCGTAAGTTAGATAACACTCTTTTAATCTTAAAAATAAATCTCAACTTACCTTAACTTATCGATAAAACTATTTTTTTATTTTAACCGATTGGTAACACTACTTTCGGGGGGATTTAATTGATGGTCCCATCTCACTTTCACTTTTTCGTAATGTAGGGTACATTCCTTATGTAGCGACACTCAAAGGCTTTACGTTTATTCGATGGGGATTGAGGTCATCTTATAATATTCATGGAAATGTCCATGGTTTGTGTCTTCAAATTTTTTGACCTTTATTTCTCATTTCTTCCACGTACCAAAATCTTGGTTGTACTTTCATTTTCCTTTACCATTTTTCCCATAGAAAGTTCCTATAAGTCACTTGTAATTTCATGGTTTTTCTACACACTGTGTATATATATGAATACTAGATTTTTTAGCATATATGTATACTATGGATGTATATATATGAACACTTAACATATATTATATATAGTGGTAGTTTATTTGTTAAATGTTTTAAATTATTTTTTGGTTTAATTAGATTAAAATTGAGTAAGGATTTGTTGGAATCACAAGTTTGAGTTTTGAACTCTCCACATGGTGTTGAATCAATATATGTAGTCAAAATTGTAGTTTAAATAGTCAAAAATCAATAGGTGACTACACAATTTTTCATTGGATTCCAACCAAAATATCTCTCTCACAAACACTAGATTTGCTAGTATGGTGAAGAGAAATCAATAAAGCATGCTTAGTAGAGAGGTGTGTTGCCCTTAGAAGAGATGATACCTCTCGTGTTCTAGTTTCCATGGAACTTCCCTTACTCAAATTGTGATGGAATCTCCCTTAAAGTTGTAGGATTGAATCTAACAAGGTATAACCGGAAATATGCCAATAAAGATACCTTTGCATGATCCAATCAAACTTATAAAATTAGAGTTGTACTAGTTAAAGGAGTTCCTATAAATGTGTCGAATATGAGAGGTGTAAGAAACGATATGGGATTAATGAAAGTAGAAGGATATTAGTCATTGTTCATGTTTGTACCTGTAAATTAGGGGTTTCAATGATAACAAAGTTTAAATTTAAGCCCAAGAGATTTAGAAAAAAATTGAAGAGCACATAATCCAAAAATAAGATACCTTATGGAACAATATTATCTATTAGGGACCCTATGTTGAATAAAATTGTCATTTTATCTTCTTTTACTAGAGGTGCTATCTAGCTTAGTAGAAAAAAATGATGTTATGTTATGCTAACATTTGACTCAGTTATCACATTAAAAATAAAATAGTAGAATATGAAATATAAAATTAATAATTATAAGAGTAATTAAATATGTTTAGATCCATCTAAACTCCAAATCTACTAAAGTTTGAAAACAAATAAATCTTTGAGTTACAAACCTCTTGCAGAGAAAAAAAATTGATTCTCTAACAATAAAAATTCAAAATAATTTATTTAACAAATCAAAAATAATACAAAATTATTCATATAAATTTAAAAAAATATATTAATGATAAAAAAACATTAACACTTATATTTTTTTTTAAAAACATTAATACATTATTTTTTTAACATGAAATTACTTTCCAAGTTCAGCGAGGGTTATCCTTATCCTTTCCAGCTTTACTGAACTTTACTTATAAGTACAATGTGTCATAGTGAAAGTCTCTCAAACACCTTCCCACTTAGGAACTGACTTTTAGTTTGGTCACAGACATTGCTCATAATGAATTCATGAAATAATTGGATTAAAACTTCCTGATTTATAAAAATTAGTTTGTTCAACTATTAAGCTGGTACACATAGGAAAGCCCACTTAAGTGCTTCCTACAAGGATTTTTGAGCACGTTGGTTATGCAAATTGTGCTGAAACTGGTTGGTCGTGTAAGTGGGGCTTTAACTTGTTATAAAATTTAACGCATGTGAGAGTGTAATATCCTAAAATAACTGAGTGTAAAATTAATCAGTTGCATAAATAGTATTTTTTAAAAAGAGTTATGAAACAGTTCAAAACCTGATTCTTGATTTCTGCTAATTCGGATTAAGGATGCACATATAGGCTTAATCGCTACTCAGAACGCTCAAGAAGTTATGAACATACAACCTGGTATCTAGTGAGGTCTGCATTTAGTGGATAAAATAGCGGAAAAGGTAGCAGAGAAGCCATGATGAGCGACATGCATGCAAACTTAAATGAGAATGAGATGATATGCAGATGCATGCCAAAATCAAGAGCACTGTTTTTCCATATCTGACACCGACAACACAACATATTACCTATGCTCCCAAAAGCTAGAGACATATATGTAGCCAGGGCTAATTGATGAAATCAAGAAAGGAAGGTGGGGAGAGGGAATTTTGGATTATTCCTCTGCCGGTGGTCGTTCTCCTCTGGCTGCAATGTCCCTGGTGCGTTCTCATTGTCGGAAAAGGGATATTTCTGACGGAAATCATCCGGAGGGTGAACCCGGAGTCAGGTGGGGATGATGGTGTTGTACCTTCTTACATATTAACTATGAAGCCCAGTGCAGAGAATTGGCCGGGGAGCATGATTTGAACTTAAGACGGACTAGTTCTTGTGAGGAGGTTTATGGATTTATGCCTTGCACTGCTACTGCCTTTGGGATTTTGTTCTTGATGGTCGTCTAAGGATACCTGTTGTTCTTGTTGGCATCTTATATGTTCGAAGGTAGTGAAACTATGTTGTCTTTGATGGGATCTGATATCATCGGAACTGTTTTGCAGTGCAAGGATCGAGCTTTTCACACAATATTCTTGAAGGAAAGTTCTTTCTCCATATTGAAGGTGTTGCCATGAAAAGATAAGTAACTTGCTCACTTTCTTGAAGAAAAATATAGGCATGTTTTATTTGGGTATCTTCTTGAAGGATTTCTTACCAAATATAGATAATATATGCATAACAGTATGCAAAGAAGAATGTGAAAAATGAGTGGACTTAAAAGCTAAGAAAATATGTAGTTTTTCTTATAAAGAAAATATGTAGTTCCTCTTATAAAGACTACATGTGAGTCTTGCGTGTGAAATGTTGGGTCACTTGTCATTTTCTTGGAATAAAATCCTTGCTAAATAGCCAAAATATCTTCTTGAGAAAAGATGGCGAGGCATATAAACTTCCTGAGGACATAGTGTGAAAAGTGGCCAAGTTTTCCTTGAATTAAAATATGTATTTTTATTTAATAAAAGTTTCTTGAAAAAGGATATATGTTAATAGCATTGTGATACTATCTAATTTCTAATCTTTTAGTGAAATAATTATGCATTACATGCATGATAGAAATATCTAAAGATGTGCTTCTAGGCACATAGATATTCATTTCTAACTTTCTTGAAGAAAGAGTATGTTTTATATACACATAAATATAGTTTCATTTTAGAAAAAGTGTGCATACTTCATGTATGAAAATGATGGCTTTTATGAGAGTTCTCTTGAAACAAAAATAGAGTTTCTTATTCTTAAAAGACATATGAATAGTGTTCATATCATATCAAGAATCCATACTTGTTTCATGAAAAGATTATGTGTATTGAAGTAAAAGTAATTGTGTTAGGAAAAACACAAGTTGCATGCACATAAGGGTAGCTATTGTGAGTTTGGAAATATGATTTTGTGTGTACGTAGAGAAAGTGATTATGTTAACTTTCTTGAATATAATAATCTCTTGAAAAGATTGTCTTGTTAGATGAGTTGTGTCGATTTCTTGATTTTGGTGCATAAAAGCGTTAGTTAACCTTGTTATTGTATCTTGATTTTTATGCATAAAGATGGATATTTATAATAATTTCTTGAAACGGAAGCATGAGAAACCTTCATATAGGAAGATAGATAAATGAGGTTATAATAACTTTCTTTAAGAAAGAATTATATAATTGTTTGCATGAAATGTTGATAGAATTATAGAAAGGGGAATATGTGTTGCATACATTAAAGGAGGGCTCTTATGATAAGCTATTGGATGCACAAAGAATAGTCATTGTGTTATAGATATATGTTCTTTGTATGGCTAGAAGAACTATTGAGCCATATTTCTTTAGGAAAATGATGTGTGATTACTATTATGCTAACATAACTATTATCTTAGCTTCTTGTTGAATGAGATGTGTATGTGCACAAGATTTGTGTTAGCTTTCATTAGAAAGGATATACATTCGCATGTGGGAAGCGACAACAAATTGTGTAGATTTCTTTACATATTTGCATGCATCAAAAGTAATAGCTAAGGGACTAGTTCTTTTTTATAAATTTTATGTAAATTTTCATGTAAGAAGATTATAACTGATGTTTTAATTAGTCCCTTCAAAGGAATTCCTTAGTGTTTTTCCCTCTAAGAATATGTGCTTATGCGAAGGGAAATATTAGTTAATATGATTATTTACAATGTAATCATGATATCAATGTGATAATGATAACATTGGTAGGAAAAATTTGGATTACTTGCACAAGGCATGGATTATATTTAACGTTATGGCGGCAAAAGGATTAATGGTCCATGCAGATAAGTACGAGTTGTGGGATCATACATTGCTAGAAAAATCATGCCACAAGGATGTTACATGTGGCAATATGTAGGTAAAGGGTTTCATGGAAACTGATATTAGCTTTTAGCTAGTTATGTGACAATTTAATGATAATTCATTGTAATATTTTATAACTATGGATAAGGGATGGAATCCCTTATAATCCATTGGGTGAGGGGTGAAAACCCTCACGAGCGTTTAATAATAAGATTAAATGCTGGCTAGTTTTCACCCTACGGGGTTTCCAGGGTATAACGGTGTTCAATGGTGTGATTTCTTATTGTGTCAGATTGATGATGTTGAATCCTTGATGATGATGATTCTTTATTTGATGTGATAATCATAATGTCCAAGTAAGTGATTAATTAATATGGTTAAGGAAATCATGAAATGGATGCAAGGTTCATGAGACAATTTATGCTATTACACTACAATAGTGGTTGTTAATGGTTATGCAATTTACTGTCCTCTATTGCAACTCACTTTATGTGCTAATGAACATTATATCTAATGGTTAATAAGGAATGTGGAGTTTTGGTTTGGATAATTACTTGTGGTAATTTGTATAAAAAATTCTAACTCCCTGCTTTTACTTGTGAGGTTACTGGGATATGTTACAAGTGGTATCAGAGCTAAAGGTTGCAACATTGGCGCCTTTGGGAATTGGTAAGCAGAAAAGAAATTGAGGTCCGCCACCAGTGGGCATTAACTCAGGTATGAGTTTAACCATTCACATATTGATTTATGTAGCACACTACTTTCGGCATGATATGTGTGATTTATGTGTATAATTGCTTTGCGTAGTAAGTAATAAAGTTTGTTTCATAACTATGTTCATGACATTGGATTCTTAATGAGGATAAAAGAAAATAAACTCGTGTCACACTTATGTACAATATTGAACACTCATTACACTTAAGAAAAATATTGAACACTCATTAAGGAAAGTGACAATCAACTACCAACTCTTGCTTTGCAAATATGACAATAATAATGATGCATTTAATGAACATGATTGAATTTACAATGAACTAATTTTAATGAGTCAATGCATGAATGTAAAATACGAGGATGTCCTTGGATTTGACGATATAGTGTTTTAAAAAGACATTGTAAGAAACCCTTTAGACTTGAAAATAAACAATGAGTCGAGTAATGGGACTTGACTATAATAACTAATTTTTTATTAAGTCTTGTCATGGATGCATGAAGATGATTGGTAGTTGAGATTGGTTAGTGTCGTATGACTAACCAATAGAACTTATGTGCATTAATTGAATTGGATTTAAGATTATTACAATTCATAAACAAGTGATGTTTTGATTGGTGTCACATGCGTGGGATATGTGTATGATGATTCTTAGTCTCTCTATGCTATAGTTCTAGTTGTTTATGAGAAGAGTTCTTAATTTTATTCACCATGGGAATGCTTGATGAATAGTATATTCTTATGTCTTAATAGATTTAATGATGTTTCCCTCTAATTCTTTGAGATTCACTAGCATGGTATGTGTTTTATGTTAATCATTACTTGTTGTGAGATAAAAATCATTTGAGTCTCGACTTAATGATGGTTGAATCTATCTCTACTATGGGAATGACGGGTTTCTTATGCATGATGCATTCTAGTGTGAAGTTAATTGTAGAAGCATGTTCAGTGGGTAACATTTCTAAGACCCATTCATGGTAGAATTACATGTGACAATTATCCATAAATAGGCTACTTGTGTTAATGCAGTTGCCAGTAAACCCTAGCTACCTTCCCCAACTGTAGATGCTTCCAAAGGAAAAGGAAGCAAGGGGAATGAAGAAAACCGTGCGGTAGGGACAGACGGAGAAGGGAAAAAGAATCGCTAAGTCTGGTGATGACCACATAGCGCAGGCTTTGAGTGCCAAAATCTTGCAGAAGACGCTAAGTCTGGTGATGATCAGATAGCGCAGGCTTTGAGTTCCAGAATTTTGCAGAAGACACTAAGTCTGGTGATGACCAGATAGTGCTTGATGTGCATGTGAGTATTCCTTTGACCATGCTTAAGGAGTTGGAAAATGATAACTAAAGTTTGTTGATGTTAATGATTTTTGTAATGTCTCCTTGAAGTCATTATTCTGAAATGGTCACATAGTAGTGTTAAGATAGTTGTTGCATCTAACATCAAGTGGTAACTCTGGTGCATGTGTGACACTTAGGGGATCATGCTTCTAATTGCGTAAGTAGAGGAATTGCTTCCGATAAGGGTAGTTTAATTAGTTAGTTATGCATGTTGAACCAAGGGTTGGTCCGAACACCTTGATTATGCTTAATTATATTAATGATGCATGGCCAATGCTGGCCATAGTAAACGTAAGATAATACTCCATTAACGACAGTGTGGATTAAGACAATAGACTATGGGAAATTGGAAATGTTTAGATTGTTAACTCAACTAATGTTGACATTTATACATTAATGAATATTTGCATATGCTTTTATACAGGTCAATATTGTATGTATGAAATTTTTTGGAAATTGAGTACTTGTTAAATGATGCATACGTATAACTAACGTTGCTGATGGGATTAAGTAGTGGTAGCTTAATGGCAACAAGAAAAACTCGTCACATAAAATGTTGCAATGAGAATTGCAATCATAAATGAGAAAGAATAATGTTATATGATATGCATGAATTATGTTATTTGGGAAATCTGAATGCATACAACATGTATGATAAATATGTTTCCCATCAATCTAGATGTTGTGGATCCATGATGAGGGTTAAGTGTAAATACATGGTGAACATGCATGTTTTTTTTGTTAATGATAATCTTCATATGGTTCATTATGTAAATTACTTTGGGAAAGAGTAATAAAAGAGAAATTTAACATGCCAAACAGTTGCAGATAGTTGGGAAAGGATAGAATGCCTTGGGTTGATGGCAGTTACCTGCCCGGAGGGGTTGACGGCACTTTTCTGCCCGGATTTAATGTCGTGGGTTGATGGCAGTTACTTGCCTGGAGGGGTTGATGGTACTTGTTTGTCTGGATTTAATGCCTTGTGTTGATGGCAGTTACCTGCCCAGAGGGGTTGATGGTACTTGTTTGCCCAGATTTAATGCCTTGGGTTGATGGCAGTTACCTGCTCGAAGGGGTTGATGGTACTTTTCTGCCTGGATTTCCTCTCCCTAGAGATAAATTATCTCAATAAGGGAAAAGAGTTAGCTAAGATGGTGAAGAGGGTAAAAAACTCGAGGCAACTCTGTTGATTTGGAGCCTGTTGGAGGAGGCCCAAAATTCCTCATAGATGGGACACTGTCAGAGGCATAGGTAGGATGCTGCCAAGAGGAATCCTATATTGGACCCTATGTGGTCATTGGAATTCTTGAGTTGGTTGGCCAATGGAATTCCATGTTAGACCTGGTAAGGTCTCTATCAAAGAAACTGTCTGGATGTGAAAATGACTCGATCTGGTTCTGGAAACCAGTTCCCATGGGTTGGGAATTCTTTAGCATATTGTGGTTCTCATAGCTAAAGAAATTAACTAATTAGCTACATGTTGTGCTAAAAATGAATTTTACATATAGTTGTGTAAAATATGTTATGCACATTTAACATGAAATGAGATTAGTGCTCAATAAGGAGTTATTGGAAATTTTAATTCCTTTAACGTATTATTAATCTTGTAAACATCTTAGTAGGGCCTAAGACAATTTTCACTTGAAACAATGATTGACTGTTTTGACGATTAGAGAGCTAGGTGCTCTTTTGGTACTTTTAGAAGTACTCTGTGGATGTCTTTAGTGAGAATTAATTCAGTGTGCTTGTGGAGCAGTGATGAGCTCTTTAATGTACCTGTAAAAGTACTATGATTTAAAAATCATCTAACATTGCACAATTGATTGATAGTCAAAAGTATTTCATTTGACTCACAATATTATGACTAATGCGATTGAATTTATTAGTCATACATTACAGGATTACTTACCATGGAGGGTTGATGGGTTGTCTAACTACTATTAAAATGCTTACGTGAAAGTACTCATGATTTCCAAGAGTAGATGGTAAGTAATGGTAAGTTGACATAAAGATTTGTTTTTGTATATTATGAATTTGAATAAGGGCCAAGTGATGGAAATTAGAACTTGCATATTTTTGCAGTTATAAATGCTTATGACTATTGATTTTTCTTATGTTATGACATTTCAATTTTTGTTTGTTGTCATTTCTTGGAATGAAATCTTTGATTTTAAAGAGGAAGGATCACTTTTTGTGTGGTTTAGATGGTTATACCATGAGTAAAATCTAAAGCTCCATCGAGAGATGAACACCGAGGATGGTGTTCTTGTTAAGGGGGGGAGTATGTAACATCCCTAAAATAACTGAGTGTAAAATTAATCAATTGAGTACTTAGTAATTTTTAAAAAGAGTTACGAAACTATTCAAAAATTGATTCTTGATTTTCGCTAATTCAGAATAAGGATGCACATATAGGCTTAACCGCTACTCAGAACACTCAGGAAGTTATGAACGTACAACGTGGTATCCAGTGAGGTCTACGTTTAGTGGATAGGATAGCGAAAAAGGTAGCAGAGAAGCCATGATCAGTGGCATGCATGAAAACTTAAACGAGAATGAGATGATATGCAAATGCACGCCAAAATCAAGAGCACTGTTTTTCCATATCTAACACCGAAAACACAACAGAAAATCTGCGCTCCCAAAAGCTAGAGACATATATGTAGCCAGGGCTAATTAATGAAATCAATAAAAGAAGGTGGGGAGAGGGAATTTTTTATTATTCCTCTGCCAGTGGTCGTTCTCCTCTAGCTGCAATGTCCCTAGTGCGTTCTCAATGCCGGACAAGGGAGATTTTTCATGGAAATCGACTGCAGGGTGAACCTGAAGTCAGGTGGGGTTGACGGTGCTGTACCTTATTCTAGATTTATTATGAAGCCCAGTGTAGAGAATTGGTTGGGGAGCAGGATTTGAACTGAAGACGGAGTAATTATTGTGAGGAGGTTTATGGATTTATGCCTTGCACTGCTACTACCATTGGGATTTTATTCTTGATGGCCATCTAAGGATACTTGCTATTCTTATTGGCATCTAATATGTACGAAGGCAGTGAAACTCTATTGTCTTTGATGGGATCTGGTATCATCGAAAGTGTTTTGCAGTGCAAGGATCCAACTTTTCACAAAATATTCTTGAAGGAAAGTTCTTTCTCCATGTTGAAGGTGCTGCCATGAAAAGATAAGTAACTTGCTTGCTTTCTTGAAGAAAAATATAGGTATGTTTTATTTGGGTATCTTCTTGAAGGATTTCTTACCAAATATAGATAATATATGCATAATAGTATGCAAAGAAGAATGTGAAAAATGAGTGGACTTAAAAGCTAAGAAAATATGTAGTTTTTCATATAAAGAAAATATGTAGTTCCTCTTAGAAAGACTACGTGTGAGTCTTGTGTGTGAAATGTTGGGTCACTTGTCATTTTCATGGAATAAAATCCTTGCTAAATAGGCAAAATATCTTCTTCAGAAAAGATGGTGAGGCATATAACTTCTTGAGGACATAGTGTGAAAAGTGGCCAAGTTTTCTTTGAACTAAAATATGTATTTTTATTTAATAAATGTTTCTAGAAAAAGGATATATGCTAATTGCATTGTGATACTAGCTAATTTCTAAGTTTCTAGTGAAATAATTATGCATTACATGCATGATAGAAATAGCTAAAGATGTGCTTCTAGGCACATAGATATTCATTTCTAACTTTCTTGAAGAAAGAGTATGTTTTATATACACATAAATATAATTTCATTTTAGAAAAAGTGTGCATACTTCATGTATGAAAATGATGGCTTTTATGAGATTTCTGTTGAAACAAAAATAGAGTTTCCTATTCTTCAAAGACATATGAATAGTGTTCACATCATATCAAGAATCCATACTTGTTTCATGAAAAGATTATGTGCATTGAAGTAAAAGTAATTGTGTTAGGAAAAACACAAGTTGCATGCACATAAGGGTAGCTATTGTGACTTTGGAAATATGATTTTGTGTGTACGTAGAAAAAGTGATTATGTTAATTTTCTTGAAAATAATAATCTCTTGATTTTGGTGCATAAAAGGGTAAGTTAACCTTGTTATTGTATCTTGATTTTTATGCATAAAGATGGATATCTATAATAATTTCTTGAAAGGGAAGCATGAGAAACCTTCATATAGGAAGATAAAGAAATGAGTTTATAATGACTTCCTTTAAGCAAGAATTATGTAATTGTTTACATGAAATGTTGATAGAATTATAGAAAGGGGAATATGTGTTGCATACATTAAAGGAGGGCTCTTATGATAAGCTATTGGATGCGCAAAGAATAGTCATTGTGTTATAGAGATATGTTCTTTGTATGGCTAGAAGAACTATTGAGCCATATTTCTTTAGGAAAATGATATGTGATTACTATTATGCTAACATAATTATTATCTTAGTTTCTTGTTGAATGAGATGTGTATGCACACAAGATTTTTGTTAGCTTTCATTAGAAAGTATATATATTCGCATGCGGGAAGAGACAACAAATTGGGTAGATTTTTTTACATATTTACATGCATCAAAAGTAATAGCTAAGGGACTAGTTCTTTTGATAAAGTTTATGTAAATTTTCATGTAAGAAGATTATAGCTAATGTTTTAGTTAGTCCCTTCAAAGGAATGCCTTAGTGTTTTGTCCTCTAAGAATATGTGCTTATGCGAAGGGAAATATTAGTTAATATGATTATTTATAATGTAATCATGATATCAATGTGATAATGATAACATTGGTAGGAAAAAGTTGGATTACTTGTGCAAGGCATGGATTATATTTAACGGTGTGGCAGGAAAAGGATTAATGGTCCATGTAGATAAGTACGAGTTGTGGGATCATACATTGCTAGAACAATCATGCCACAAGGATGTTGCATGCAGCGATATGTAGGTAAAGGGTTTCATGGAAAATGATATTAGCTTTTAGCTAGTTATGTGACAATTTAATGATAATTCATTGTAGTATTTTATAACAATGGATAAGGGATGGAATCCCTTATAATCCATTGAGTGAGGGGTGAAAACCCTCACGAGCGTTTAATAATAAGATTAAATGTTGGCTGGTTCTCACCCTACAGGGTTTCCAGGGTATAACGGTGTTCAATGGTGTGATTGGTTATTGTGTTAGTTTGATGATGTTGAATCCTTGACGATGACGATTCTTTTTTTGATGTGATAATCATAATGTCCAAGTAAGTGATTAATTAATATGGTTAAGGAAATCATGAAATGGATGCAAGGTTCGTGAGATAGTTTATGCTATTACACTACAATAGTGGTTGTTAATGGTTATGCAACTTACTGTCCTCTATTGCAATTCACTTTATGTGCTAATGAACATTATATCTAGTGGTTAATAAGGAATGTGGATTTGTGGTTTGGATAATTACTTGTGGTAATTTGTATAAAAATTCTAACTCCTTGCTTTTACTTGTGAGGTTACCGAGATATATTACAGAAAGTGCGAAATGTTAAAGGTTTCCTAGCAACATTTTCAAAGATCTAGTACATTGTCAATTATTTGATTGCACTCATGTTCGTCTCAGCGATAACTATTCGGCAAATCACCAATGAGAGATAAGCTCAGAGCTTTATAAGTGTAAATTCAAAGTGGCAACACTTGTGACAACTCGAGATAAATTTTAAATTAGAAGGATATAAATTAAATTAAATGGTGATAAGTTTTAATCAGATATGTAAGTTAAATATGAATAAGCATCATGTTATATTATTAAAAGAAAATTAATTAAATTATAAATTTATTTT
>APFE031224963.1:49620-66267 GCA_000404065.3 Pinus taeda | reverse complement strand
TTGAGGCGGGATGGATCCAGAAGGAGGCTGAGCTTGGAGCCTGCAGAAGCAGATTCAGGTGATATTGCTCTTTTTTCCATATTGTTTATTTATCTAATAAAGAAACACGTCTTGTTCCCGAAACGCTTCTCTCTTTGTGTTAATGATATTTATATGTGAAGTTCATACTTGAATAGATGTTTATAAGTTTGTAACTAACTCATCTTTCATATAACATAAAGATCAATTTTTATGTAAAATCTTGTCCATATACTGTTGTAGTTTGTGGAATTGTGGTTTTTACAGGACCAAGGAGCGGAAGGGACGTGAAGAAGGGTTTGCACCCTTGAGTAACTACCCAAACGTAGGACATCAGGTATGCCCCTTTCACCCTAGAGGTAGTTATCTATAGCATAACCGGTTGTATGTGTGTGTGTTTCTTAACTTAGATAATCTTCCGTCTGCTAAGGTTTCACCCAAGAACCTTAGGGGAGAATTTCCCACAACAGAACTTATGGTTGGAAGATTTGAATGCATATTTCAATCTTCTTCTTTTTTTCAAAAACTTGCCACATTTAATTTTTTCTATTTTTAGAAAAATGCCTAGTCACTTTTCAGTTGGAGAGTCATTTATCAATTCAACTTAAAAACAAACTAAAGATGGATGAGGAGGCTTTTAGATCCATTTCTTTTCGATCTTGATATTTGTTTGATATTTTATCATATTTTGTAATTTTAATTTCCCCCAACATTGTTATAATACATGTAATTTTATATAATACATGTAAAAGGAGGGTCCACGGATTGGATTTTTATGAAAAATTAGCTATTGTCAGTGTGTTTTTTCATGGGAGGTAAGTGCAAAACTTTGGCTTTTTAAAATTTCAAATGGGATATCTTTTTGTCATAGTGCAAAAGAAGCTCAGGATTTTCATTTTTTAGTGAGTGCGAAAAGAAGACCAAAATAAAGCTAATTCCAGATAGACAAGCGGTATCATTGTATGGATTTAGTTCCTATGCTAACAAAAATTACCTATGAAAAGCAAGAGAAAATGGCAAACTGTATGGATATGGAAATCTACTCATCGCAATGAACTCTCTGAAAGGGTGACACAGGCTGCAAGATGGAGGTAAGATTAATGTGAAGGAAAGAGATCGAGCATGGCCACAAAGGTGGGAAGTGTGATGAAGGCAAGCAATGTTATGATAAAATCTAGCAAGACATTGAATACTATAGGCCTAGGTGACAAAAAATCAACAATAAAAAAGAGTGGGGATCCCCCTGTAAGGGTAATAGATGGCCAGAAATAAAAGACAAAGAGAGGCATGAGGCTCAAGTTTGATGTCATGGTGGGATCTAAAGAGGATTTGTATACCTACAAATGAATGTAGCATGGGCACCAAGGAAGAAATCGAATGCTAATCTAGGGCACCCATGAAGGGTAGATTTTACCACACATCACGGCATGCAAAAAGGCATGGTTAATGTTGCAACTTGATAGGGTTAGACCTAAGGCACATTGAAACAATATGGGAAAGATCAAAAAAATGTAGCGGCAATATAAATGTGAATCCTAACCCAAATCATATTTTTAAAAGTATACCTCAGGTCATAATGAAACGTGATACAAAATTCATGTTCTTGTCTAATAGAGAACCAAAAACTCCTTACATAATCCTTAGTAGCATGATAATATAGTGAAAATACTTTAAAAATACCCCAAAGAATGAAATACTGAACAAAACTACATTAAAAATACCCCTAAGAATGAATTTGAATATATTAATGTTTTTGTATATTTACAAGAAATGTATATTACAATGTTTTTCCTTTTGGGGAAAAGTTTACATTGGTTAAATTGGGCAATCCTTTAAAGATTGTGTCAAGGAACATATAGATGATACCAACCACAACTGCATCACTAAATCTTTCATTATTGAACATTTATTTTAGCTCTCATGATTCTTTTTTTACAAACAAACTAAAATCTTGGCCTTAGCTCTTTGTTACACCTCTTCCATTAGCCTTGATCTGAATATGTGAACTTGAAGATTTTTAATAATTTGCAAGTGAAAATTATGTGTTTTGGGTAGAGGATCAATTTACTAAACACATAAAAAAAGTGAATTTAACCATAATTTACAGCCAAACAATGATAAAATAAGCATATATGAAACACATAACAGAAAACATGATTAAAGAGTTCACCCCTTTCCTGGGCTACATCTCTTGGTCCAACTTCTAATGCAAGGCCTCTTTCATTAAGTACTAAAAAAATCTGATTGCATCCACCAACCTAGTGCAATGTTCTTAGATGATCGAATATATGTGATTGCATCTATCCAAATAGTGAGCCATACTAATTCTTGTACTATTTTATAAATTCAATTTAATTTGTTTTATGAGAAATTGTTTTAGAAGTTGGTGATACTTATTCTTGTACTATTTTATAAATCCAATTTAATTTGCTTTTCTTGTAATTGTTTTATAAGTTGGTTTGTTTTTGTGGTAATTGTTCTAAAAGTTGGTGATTTTTATTGCAAATATAATATAATATATATTTTTTCAGAGTATATATTAAATATGAATATTTATGAAAATTAAATTTATGGTTAGTAATTCATAATTAAATATAATATGTAATTGTTCTAGTAGGTCATTAAAGGTTACGTGTAATTATTTTTGGTAATATTTATAATTAGTAAGATTTATATATGCATTATATGTTTTGAGTAAAGTGTTTTGTAACTTTTAAGTATATAGTATAGCATTATTTGCAATTTGAATTTGAATTTATTAATATTTTTGTTTATTTACTATTGGTTAAATTGGGCCATCTTTTAAAGATTGTGTCAAGGAACATATAGATGACACCAGCCACAATTGCATCACTAAATCTTTGAACATTTATTTTAGCTCTAATCATTTAACTTTTTACAATCAAACTAAAATCTTGGCCTTAGCTCCGTGTTACACCTTTTGCATTATCCTTTTAGCAATTGAAATCTAAAAGCACCATGATATATTCAATCGAGAAGATGACTATAGACCTAACTAGTTCTTAAGCCGCTTATTCATCATCTTGACCATAAGCCTTGGCCTTGTTGATCCTTTCTACCTCCTCTCCATTGATCCATTTACTAACAAGTTTTTAATCGAACAAAAATTAACCTAACATGATGCAAAATTTATGTGTTTTGAAACATAGATGATGTGAATAAGATGTGAAACTTTTATATTTTGATACACTTAATATGCCATTATGATGCAATATTCAATACCCACATAGAAAGTATTGATGTTGTTAGCACTATTTTTAACATTTTCAAAAGTTAATAAATCCTTTAAAAAAAAGTAAACTCTAGCTTAGTTCAGTTACTTTTGAAGTCTGAGGTGAAAGTCATTTTAAAACAATTTTAAATTAGTTTGGGCTATAAGTCAATAATTTTTATGGATAAAGAGATATTTTAAGATTTTGTACAAATTATTGACCAATCCAAATGTTAAAGATAATCCAAACTAAGTTTCATTTTTAAAGGCTATATAATTTTCATTTCGTAGGGGTGCTATGAAATCATTTTTCAACGCCTACAGGTCCACTACGAAATCATTTTTCATCGCCTACAATAACACTTTTTTTCTCTGTTTTAGTCACTGTGTTCAAGCAGAGTTTCCGAATAGTTGGAAACGAATTCATGAAAACCAAAAGAGGTTTTTTGCAGGAATGGACCAATTTTTGAAAACCTCTCATTTAAACCTAGCTATCATGGTTGGTGGATATGAAGGAATCTTTGCAACCCTTCGTCCAAGATTTAAATATTTAATGATTTTTTTGTTTTATTCATTAACTTTGGGCATGATTTTCTATAAGGTGGTGATGAATTTCAAAAAATCAAAAGAGGTTTTTGTTGGGAATGACATGATTTACAGAAACCTCTTTCAGTTTTGCAACATATATAATGTTTTGGAAGATTTGAATGCATATTTGAATCCCTTTTTTTTCTTCAAAAACTTGCCACATCTAATTTTTTCTATTTTTAGAAAAATGGTCAGTCAACTTTTAGTTGGAGAGCCATCTTATCAATTCAACTTGACAACAAAATAAACATGGAAGAAGAGGCTATTAGATCCATTTATTTTGGATCTTGATATTTCTTTGATACTCTATCATATTTTGTAATTTTAATTTCCCCAAACATTGTGGATCTGAGCTTGATATGTTATTCTATATAATACATGTAAAAGGAGGGTCCATGGGTTAGATTTTGAGGGAAAGTTAGCTATTGTCTATGTGTTTTTTCATGGGAGATAAGTGCAAAACTTTGGTTTTTTTTTTAAGTTTCAAATGGGATATCATTTTTTCATGGAAAAGTGGGGGAAAGGAGGGTCGATGAAAGGAAAAACAGAGTTTTGAATAGGGAAGTGAATTTTGAGAAGGTGGAACGAGAGGGTGTTGTGTCTAAGAACTCGAATACACTACGATTACGGTATGGACATGGGTTAGGACGGAAATGGAACTTATGGATTTTGTATAGGGTTTCTTTGCACTAGAAAGCTACATAGGCGATTTCTAGTTGGTAGGGTGGTGTATTTAGTTGGGTGGTCACAAGAGGAACACTGCAACTGAGCCACCATAACAACATTGGGATATTCAATTAGGTGGTCATAGGAAGAACACTACTCCAAGCCATAGTAACCAAGTTTTTTTCTTGTTAAATTATATGAATTTCTTATGAATCAAATTGTGCTCATTTAAAATGTGTTTGTTAAATTTATGCTATTAAACATACTAATCATAAGTATGTTGTGAATGAAAAATAAAAACTAAGTATGCAACTGAAATAAACATAAAATGCTTTTTTTTTACCAAGTTTTTTTACAAGATTGAGACCCATAAAAGGGGATCTCAAATGTGGTATCTAAACAAGCTTCAAAATGTTGGGCTTAAAAATCCACCTACACCTTTAAAAGGTTATTTTTTTTTTTTTTTAACATAATCGGGTACTTGTCTATTATAAAAAACTGCTGCATATGAGCGTTGTTACAAGGAGCGAAAAGAGAGGAAAAGAAGTCCAAAATGGGCGCGCAGGCCTTAACTTCTTGTTGATAACCTTATAGCTAATGTACTGGAATAAGAAACGGCTATATTTCCTTACAAAGAGACCTGCGAGGAGACAAAATTTGTTGGCCATGGGAATTTTACCAGAACTGATTTACGGAGTCCTCCATCTGGGAATCCTTCTTGCTTGCTTTGGTCGAGGCTTCTGCTTGCATGGCATTAGTGATGTTTTTGATGTGTGCAATGGCCTCTTCAAGGTGTGTGCATTTTTCTTTTAGGTTCTCTATTTCAGCACGCTGCTTTTCCAATTTTTTTCTTTTGGAGCGACTGTCGGCCTGATAATCCTCCTTGAGCTCGTTATGGCGCTTGATGATCCTTGCGATCATGAAACAGTGTTGCTTGCATAGTGTGCAAGTGTCATTGCCCAGCACTCGGTCCAAAGGATTCTCAGGAGGATTGTTGCCCGTCTGATTCTCATTCTGGGGTCTGATTTCAAAGGGCTTCGCCATGTCTGAGAGGAAATGGACAGCCAAGTAAATCAGCAACCAAAATACCTGAGGAGGACAGAAATAACACCTCGATCGATTTGGAGGGAGGCGAGCTTGGGAGTAGGGGCTGCCTCGCTTGATGGAAGTCTTCTGGATCCGGAGAATAGGATAACACAAAACAGTAACTGAGATGTGCAGGGGATGAGACGGAATGTAGGGGAAGCAACAGAATGTTGAGAAAGTGGAGGAACATAGAGACAGCACAGCCAGAGATCCGTTAGAGATGAAGAGAACCTGAAAAAAGGAAAAGCTTGAGATTACCAATGTTGAGAGGGGAGCTCCAGGCTCCTGAAGACCGCGCGCAGCTTCTTGAAGAGTTCTGAACTGAAAGGAAATATGCACCTGAGCCTTCGAAACGCAGGGGAGGATGAATGAGAGGAGGGACACGCTGCAATAAATAGGAGGGAGGCAGCAAGGTAGCGGGATCCAAGGCGAGGAGATCCTGATCCGATGTCGACTGATAATCCAGAGGTAGATCGAGCTGCGAGTGAAGGAGATTTTGAGAAGATGGCTGGCAGTGCCAAACCTGGGAGAGGCAGCTGGGATCAGAAGGGTCACGAGATCTGTATTTAGGGAGGTGACCATGTCTGTTAAGGAGGGGAAGATCTGAGTGCGAGAGGACAGGTTTACGCAGTCAAGGAGATATGCCTGAATGAAAGGAGATATGGGGATGAGTGATATTGAGAGGAATGATGACTGAGGTGACTCAGAGTCTGATGCGATGGGATGGAATAAGAAACTTTATGGAATGGCTCTTTCATAGGTGTATTTGTTTTCCTTGACTTGGCCAACTTGCCTCCTCACTGCCTTGTTTGCTTGCTCATCTGCTTCCTTGTTGCTGTTCCTTAACACATGTTTAAAGGTGGCACCTTCAATGTCTTTTAAATTGTCTATGATCCTGAACTTTATACTGTTCAAGGCAATTTGATTGAAATCCTTCCCTGAGGTCATTGCTGCTATTATGATAGCTGAATCACCAATTATAAGCGGATGTTGGAGGCCAAGTCTTCTGAGAATGGAGGTTCCTAGAAGGAGGCTGTAAGCCTCAGCTTTATTATTGGACATTGTCCCCAATCCCCATTCGTATGTCACCAGAATCTTGCCTTGTTGGTCTTTGATGACTCCCCCAGCCCCTGCCTGTCCCGGATTATTTTTTGAAGCTCCATCAAAGTGGAGGGAGGGCCTCTTTTGATTTTGAATCCATCCTCTGATTTCTTCCTCCGGGCCTCGCAATTTCCAATCTATCTTTTTCTGGCCTGTGCTTATTGTTTTATGGCTCCTTGATTCATAGTTGAATTTGGCTATCCATTCCATTTCCTTTGGATTCCCTGTATCCTGGTCTAAATGGGCTATTCCATTAGCACTGAGAGTTTCAGAGATGAGGGCAGTTGTTTTGGTGAGAGTACAGGGGATACTGGGCTTCTTGTTGTTGAAGATACATTTGTTTCTGGCAATCCAGATTTGCCAACAAAGGTTTGGGGGGATGCTGTTCCACAGTCTCTTGGCCAAGGTTTTGTTTTCCTTGGGGTAGGGATAGCGGTTCCCCCAATTTTTTTGCAGGAGGGAGATCTGGTACATTCAAGGAAGAGATGATTGCTGCTTTCTTCTGCTTCTCTACAAAGGCAGCAAATTGAGGGGCCTAGGATGCCCCTCTTCCTTAAATTTTCCGTTGTAAGGATTTTTCTTTTTAGAAGGGTCCAGTTAAAAAACTTGACCTTTGGAAGACATTCAGGGTTCCAAACAACTTTGTGAAGAGGCCAATTGTTTATGGCTGAGGTGTTTTGGAGGATTTTATACCCTTCTTTGACAGTGCAGCTACCACCATTGGGGTCCCACATATATCTATCTTTGGACAGTCTGTTGAGTGGGGTTGAACCTGTGAGGGAAAGCTTGAGGTCAGCCCACTGCTCTCTGAGATTATAGGGGAGGCGGAGGTGTTTCCAACCCAACCATCGATTTTGTTCCCAAATGGAAATGTCATAAAGGGACTTTAACTATTTTGCTTCCATCCACAAGTGTAAAGGTCTGAGATTTGGGAGAGTATCCCTTGCTTCCGTGCCCATTATACATTCAGTCCATATATTAATGCCACTTCCATTGCCTGGGGCTCTTGAAATGTAGCCTTTGAGGAGCGGGAGAGTTTTTTATGAGTTTCCAAACAGGTGTGCATTGTCTGTCAGCAATTGGATCCACAAGGATGTTGGATTTGATCCCATTCAGGTATTTTCGCTTGATTGCTTTTGTCCACAAGGCTCCTTTTTCACTGAGAATTCTCCATATTAGCTTAAATCCCATGGCCATATTGGCTAATCTTGGGATTATGATTCCTATCCCTCCTTTTTCAAATGGTAAGATTACCTGGTCCCATTTAACAAGGCTGAACTTTTTGGAGTCCTGCTTTCCTCCTTGCCACAAGAAGCTTCTGAGAATTAATTCCATGTGCTTATGAATGCTAGCCGGGGCGAGAGTGATGGCGAACTGATAAATAGGGAGGGCTGATAGGATGGCTTTTATTAGAGTTGTTCTCCCAGCAAGATTAAGCCATGACATCCCCCAGCTTTGAAATTTGCCTCTCAGCTTCTCGATTACTTTCACCCAGATTTCGGTCTTGATTGAGTCCTTGGCTAAAGGTAATCCCAGGTACATGAAATGACTCCAATTCCTTTGTGCAGGGATGTCCAAGATTATGGAAATTCTCTGATTGATGTGCCTGGGGACGCTCCAGGTGTATAACATGCACTTATTGTTGTTGAGCTTTCCCCCAGACACTTGTAGAAAGAGGTCTAGTGTTTTCTTGAACCTTCTGGCCATGAGACTGGAGGCTCCTCCTATTAGGAGGGTGTCGTCTGCGAAGAGGGAGTGGTTTATCTCCTTGGTTCCGCGTGCTATGCTGATGCCTGTAATTTCTTTTTGCCTGTGCAGCTTTTCCAGGTGTATGCTTAAAGTTTCGGCCATAATGATGTAGAGAAATGGGGAGAGAGGGCAGCCTTGTCTCAGCCCCCTCGAACTTCTGAAAAAATTGCTTGGTCTGCTGTTGATCAGTCGAGCTGTCCAAGGCAAGGATATGCATTCCATAATCCTACTGATGAAGATGCTGGAGACCCCAAATTTTTCGAGGACCGCCTTAAGAAATTGATGATTGACTCTATCAAATGCGTTGGCCATGTCCAATTTGATAATCATCCCCTTTTCCTTTCTATTGATACTGTTGTGAATTGCCTCTTGGATGAGGATCACATTATCTGTGATGTGTCTTTTGGGAATGAAGCCTCCTTGGTTCTCAGAGATGAGGGAGGGGAGGAGCTTTTTAATCCTATTAGCTAGAATTTTGGTGATGATCTTATAGGAGACATTGCATAGGGAGATTGGCCGGAATCGACCGAAGGATTGAGGATTGGGGTCCTTGGGGATGAGAGCTAAATGGGAACAATGCTTTCTATATCATCATTCAACCATTCCTTGGCCTGCACCCAATATTCAAAGTGGACCTGTTACGTCCATACTCTTCCCCATTATTGGACACATTCGACGTTGCTGAGAATTTGACACCAATATAGCTCAACCCAAGTTGTATCGAACACAACACAACTAATAGGATCATGGACACACAGATTAAGAACACTCACCGGTAGAAGATCCAGCTATATTGAGTTGTCAAAGTAGGCCAACTCCTTCATAAAGGAAAATGGCTCACTAGGGAGTAGGTGCAACAGAAATTCCCTCACCTCATAGAGGCTCTACATGCAATGGGGACCATTTCTTTCTAAGGAGGGAGGATTGATTGATCCGAATCAGATCCATAAAAGACTGTCAAGAACGTAGACTGTATCGAGTTGAACAAATCCTTGATAATTCCAAAACAGCGATAAAAAACACCCTGAACTAGTGGCAATGGCCGCCAGCGTGGAACGACAAGGACCTCGGTCAAAGCATGCTGACTGAGGCCCATGGAGACTGTGCAGGAGGTCAAAGTAGCCCCTGGGAGCCCCAGATAGAGAAAAGGAGGTGATTTTGATGCATCGTTGAGAAAACAGGGCCAAAGTGGAAGAGCCTTAAGCACTCGGTCGCGTTGGGAGTCGGAGAACCATGGGTGGAGAAAAAAAAAGTGCTAAAAGGACAAAGGCGAGACCCGTGCTTTGGAAACCTGGTGGTATTGATCGAGGCGCCCTCAAACAGTAAACGGTTTTGGATGAAGTGGAGCGATCCCAATCAACGATCGACACATGGTGGCGGAGGTGAGAGAAAACTGTTGTTGATCACGCATTATCAGTCGAGCAAGTCAACCGTGCGGGACGTGCATATGACATTGGATCTAGAGGAGCCCAGATCAGATGGCTGAGATTGCGTCCGATGGAAAGAAGTGAAATCAACGGGAATTAAGCCGTGTTCTAAAAGGATTTGAAATCCGTTTGACCACCACGGTGGAGGAAAAATGCATCCACGACATAAATGAAGAAATGAACTGACGAGCACACTGGAACTGTTTAGATGGGAACACGTGGCCACTTCCTAAGCATCCATGCTGACGGTGAATAGGGAACTCCAAGTGCAGCCGCAAAAGGTGAATCAACAGAGGCGAAAGAGGAACCAAACAAGCATGGAAACGAATGGCTAAAAGCCATGAATAGAGACATAATACACAGTCAAGTCGGAGTGAGGTCCGAGAGATGAAGGAAAAAAAGACCAGAATCCCGAGAGGAGAGACAGAAAACCAGAGAAGAAGGAAGTAAAGCAATAGAAGGAAGAGACAGAGGGTTGAGCTGACCAGTGGTAGCATCGAGCACTAGAGCTTGAAGATTCAAGCCATCCCATAGAGGAGTCTGTCCAGACGAAGCATCATAGTTGGCTTTGTCCATTGTAGACCTAAAGGTCACCGAGCTAGTAGGAAGAAGAAGAATCTGTGTACTCCAGTGGCTTGGGGAATCCAAGAAACCACCCTGCCAAGCAAACCTGCTTCAGGAGAACTCACATTGAGTCCCTGCATTGTAATTCTCTGCGTAAAGACACAATAAAACAAGGCCACCACTGAAAGTTGGACCGGAGACATAGCCCTGGAGAATAGGCTGAACTCCTTATTAAAATTTCTTGTGTCTTTATGGTTGCCTGTTGTATTTATCTGTTGTCTTTCTACTTAAATGTATGTGTATTGGCAATCTGATCGATCCGTTGCTGAAATAACACAGAAAACACACTAGCACATGAGTCTGTAATACCTTTTTGTTAAATAAATCTTTAACTGATGTCACTCATAGGGTGATTATCAGATCATTGATCCAGGTGGATATTGGTGGAATCCCACCTATTCCACCTAGAGCCCTAATCAGTTTCATCAATTTCATTTATTATAGAAGCATTTTCTATTTTTAGCAGTTTTTTGGTTCCTAGACTTCTAGAGCTGTTTTGCGCCCTAAAGAACATTTTTTGAGGTTCATCGCAGGCCCAAAGCCATAGGCAAGGGCCTGCCAAAAATCCTCTAGTACCTAGATATATATTTCTAATGAGGTAGTGTACGCACCAAACTGATCCGAACTTAAACATGAACACAACAAAATATAGATGTAACCATAAATAAAGAGTTGCAGCAAAAATAACACTTCATTTCATTAATATCAAATAACTGAAATATTCTTACAACATAATGGAAATAAACTAGCTCGGGCGATGGTAGCTTATCTCTAAAAAGAGATGTGGCAGCTACATGCCTTTGAACTGTGTTGTAATGAGACTCAAAGGCCTATTTATTATTGAGAAACAATCGAGAACTCTAAACATCCAAAAACATAACTCTATGAGATGAAGGGCCAAAATTGTGGGCCCCGTTTGGGTAAATTGGTACATCAACTTCCTGGGGTTGTAACTTTGGCATACAATCTCCATTTGGCTATCATAATACCTTGTTTCAAAGATGTTGAAGAGCAGGAAAAAATCAAAATAATGAATTTGTTTTGTAAATTTTTTGTCTCTCCGTTTTCCTTAAAAATGTCTTTTCATCCCTCAAAACAGATCTGGAAGTTTAGGACCTGAAAAACTGCGAAAAATAGTAAGTTGTGCTACAATTAAGGAAACTGAAAATAAACAATAGTGGGTTTCCAAGTGGAATAAGAGGGTGGCCACCAATATCCATCTGGATCAATCCCCCCCCCAGGAAGCAATGGTCCCTATTGCGTTGAGTGTCTCCATGAGATGGGGAAACTTTTGCTCAACTTGGTCCCTAGTGAGCCACTTGCCTTGGTGGATGCGTTGGCCAACTTTGACAACCTGATATATTTGGATCTTCTGCTGGTGAGTGTTCTTGATATGTGTGTCCATGATCCAATTAGTTATGGCATGTTCCATACAGTCTAGATTTAACTCTTTTGGTGTTAGTTGTTATGCAATGTTTGATGTGTCTAGTAATGGTGGAAAGTATGGTTGAGGTTGTCCACATTGAACACAGGGTGTAGGCCAAGGAATGGTGGAATGCTAAGCTCAAAAGCATTATCCCCTACATCCTTAGTGATGGTGTAAGGCTCATATTGGAGCAGGCAAAGTTTGCGGTGGGGCCCAACAAAGCACTCCTTCTACAAATGTAACCAAACTTTATTGCCCACCTGGAACTTGTGTGGCACCTAATGTCGATCATGACATTGCTTGTACTTATCATTAGCTATATCCAATATTTCACGGACCTATTGAAGGATGTGTTGAATGCACTCAATGATTTTTTTGGCCTTGTTAGCTTTAGACTAGACATGAGCCAAATCTTCTTGAGTAGCTGCAAATTGTATGGCCACATCAATGGGACATAGTGGTTGGAAGTCCAACCCCACCTAAAATGGGTTGTGGCTAGTTGAGTTATAGAGAGAATTTTTATAGTTGTGATGTACATAGGGAAGGCTTTCATCCCATGTGCGTGGATGCTTCAAGTTTTACATACATAGAATGTGTACGATCATCTTGTTGACAACCTCTGTTTTTCCATTAGTTTTGAGGTGAAAAGTCATGGACTTAATGAGATTGGTATCTAGCATCACCTAGAGACTTGACCAAAATGTACTTAGGAAACTATTGTCTCGATTTGAGATAATGGACTGTAGTATCTGAAAGTGTACCAACACTCGTTCAAAGAAGAGCTTAGACTATGGTATCTGAAAGTGTACCAACACTCATTCAAAGAAGAGCTTAGTAGTGGCTTATGTTGTGATACTCTTCTTGTTGGCCGCTAGAATGGTCATCTTAGAGAATATGTAGATAACAATGAAAATGCAGTCATTTCCATTCTTAGTAGAAGGAAGGCCTGACATTTAATCCATAGATCTAGATTCCCAAGGTCAACTAGGAGTAGGAAGAGGAGTGTATAGGTCTTGCTTCTTGATGGTTGGTTTGGCAATGGTGCAGTCAGTGCAAGATTTGATGTACTTCCCAACATCTTGTTGAAGGTTTGGCCAATAAAAATACTTCTGCAGCACTGCCATTATTTTCTCTACTATGAAATGTCCAAACACCCGATTGTAGTACACGTCCCAAATCATCTTGGCACACTCACTTGAAGGAACACAGAGGTGTCCTAAGTGGCATAATAGTGCATCTCGGAGGTGAAAATTTGGAACTTGCTTGCTTTCCAGGAGTGTCTGGTATGTGTTGCCAAATTTTGGATCACTCTTGTAAATATGTGGCCAGCTCGAAGTCTCATGCCCACAAGAGTCGAGCCCATTGGTTAGCGACATGACCAATGATTGGTTGAGGCAGTCTGCAACATTATTGGTGTTGCTCTTCTTGTACTTAATGTTCAAATGGAACTGTTGCAAGTATGTGGACCATTTCGGATAGTGATCGTTCAACAACTTCCCTTGTGTTTGGTCATTTCCTTTCCCATAATATAATGATTCCATTGTCGGCAGGCTTATACAATGGGATATATCTCCTTATCATAGGTGGGATACTTTCGGACTGTGTCTGAAAGTGTCTCACTGTGAATTAGGGGAATTTTGAGGTCTAAATGGGCCTCCTAGGGTAATTGTACAACCAAAATAAAATTTATAAGAACCAATAGGATTCAAGATGATGATGTCAACCATGGGGGATGATACACCATTTTTGGAGTAAAAAAGTAAAATGACTAAAAAATAATAAAACTAATTTTTCAACTTATATACCTAAGGTTTTACTTAAATTTCAAGCAGGAGTCCTTTTTGGATGAAAAATTTAATTCCTCATCCAAGGATTACCCATGTTGCATACTATCGATGGACCCTGCTACACGAAAAATGAGAAATACATGAAAAAAAAGTGATTGCAATCACGTTTTTCATGTATTTCTCATTTTCTGAGTAGAAGGGTCCATTGAAAGTGTGGAACATGGGTATTCCTTGGATAAGGAATCAAATTATGTATCCAATGAGCGTTTTTTCTCAAAATTTGAGTAAACCCATAGGGCGATAAGTCGAAAATACAAGTTGGAAAAATAGTTTTTTTTTCCTTTCTTAAAAGTTGATGATGTGATTTAATCTTATTTTATTATTTCCACTATTATTCTATAATTTCCTTAGGAGGACCATTTTATACCTCAAAATTCCCCTAATGGATATGCCACTGGATGCCCCTATTAACTAAGCACTGCACCAATATCATAGTTGGAGACATTTGTCTCAATCTCAAATGGTTGTTGCAGGTCTGGTAATGTGAGCATTGGTGTACAGAAGAGGCAATACTTCAACTCGAAAAATGCCTTTTATTGGGATTTAGACCAAAATAAATTTTCTTTCTCTCTGCCCTTGGTGACTTGAGTTAAAGGCCAAGTGATATGAGAGAACCCCAACACAAACATGTTGTAGAAACTGGCAAGACCTAGAAAGTTGTAGAACTCTGTTAGAGTGTGTGGTGAAGTAAAATTATAAGTGCAGACACGAACGAATTCCTCTAGCATGATGATGCATCTAGCCACAACAGATACATTCTATAGAAGATTTCCTTAGGTTAGAATCAATCAATAGGGCCTACCTCTTGCTCTTCTTATCCTATTTGAAGATGTCCTTGCTTGCTTGCTCCAGCTATCTCTCGCTTCCTTCTTCAAGCACCTGAAACAAGTAAACAACTGCAAACAACAAATGTGACATTAGAAAAATTTCAATTCAACCTACTTATCAAGTCAAGAAACATTAAGCCATGAATGCATAATATAACAAAACATGTAGGAAATCAATCAATAGTTGCATATATTAATATCAAATAGAGATTACAACCATTTGCCTTGACGTTGTAGTCCTCCTCTGACAAGACCAGGTTCCCACACACTTCTGCTAGCATTCCATGATGGCCTCAAGCAATAATAGTTTTAAGGCTCTTCCCTTTAGGCTTCACTCCAAACCAAATCACACTTCTCCCTCACACAACTAGATAGCTACAACTAGTACTAGCTTGTTGTCTACTCCAAACCAAAATAACATAAGCACACCAATATCAACACTAGCTTGTTCTTGGGAAGAAGGGAGGTCTATATAGGAAAAATGGATGGGAGATGGATCCTGCTCTCATGGGAAAAGGAATTATCCCTTGAGATAGTTCCATCATTATAGGGGAAAGGAGCCCAAACTGACATCCTCAACCCCATCTAGCCAAACCGTCTACCAGACTTCCGTTCCGAAGCTTCTAGAGCTGGAATATTCGACTCTAAATTTAAAAAAATTTCCAAAATAGGACCGGATTGACTAGAACTCAACTCAGTTCTCCCACTTGTTGTTTTCTTTCCACAGGGGGCCATAGGAGAGCTTAGTCATTTTTCCAGCCCTGAAACACCCATTGTTTCTCTACACCAAGAGAACTTCTCAGAGCTAATAGATTTTGTCAATGCATCTGCAGTATTCTTCAAAGTGTCCACCTTTACCAGCAACACCTTTTTTTCTTCTATCATATCCCTCACAACGTGATACTGAACATCAATGTGCTTTGTCTTTGAATGATAAGCAGGGTTCTTTGCCAAGAAAATTGCACTTTGGCTGTCACAGTCTATCCTTATAGCTCCCTGTACTAACCCCATACTTGAACACAATCTCTGCAACCAAACTACTTCCTGGCTTGCATGAGTGGCTGCCATGTATTCTGCCTCTGTAGTTGATAGTGCCACTACAGATTGTTTCTTACTCATCCAACTGACTGCACCTCCAAATAGGTTAAACACATACCCACTTGTAGATCTTCTCTGATCCAGATCTCCAGCCCAGTTTGCATCAACAAAGCCATGAATATCCAACACTCTGTCCAATCCTGGTCTTCCTTGGTAGCACAACCATAATCACTAGTGCCACGCAAATACCTGAAAACCCGCTTCACTGCTGTCCAGTGCTCCTTCCCTGGTTTGGACATAAACCTGCTCAATACTCCCACTGCATGTGCAATGTCTGGTCTAATACAGACCATGGCATACATCAAGCTACCGACTGCACTTGCATATGGAACACGGGACATGTCCTCTTCCTCTTCTTGTGTCGTGGGACACTGTTCAGCAGATAACCTCATACCTACAGGAATAGGAACCTTCATTGGTTTACTATCCTGCATATTAAACCTCTGCAATATTGTCTCGACATACTTCCTCTGGTTTAACCAAAGATTCCTCTTTGCTCAGTCTCTTTTAATTTCCATGCCCAAAATATAGTTTGCAGCACCGAGATCTTTCATGTCGAATTTGGAGGACAATTGGGTCTTCAAATCCTAGATAATTTCTTTGTCATTTCCAACCAACAACATATCATCCACATACAAGACCAGATAATAACACGGTCCCAATTAATTTAAAATACACACAGTGATCTGCTTGGCTTCTGGTGAAGCCGAGTCCCCGTATAAATGTATCAAATTTCTGATACCACATCCTTGGTGACTGTTTTAACCCATACAGAGACTTCTTTAACTTGCATACCAGTTCTTTCTTACCCTTCACCGCAAAGCCTTCAGGTTGCTTCATGTAGATTTCCTCTTCCAAATCCCCGTGAAGAAATGGTGTCTTCACATCCATCTGTTCTACCTCAAAATCAAAAGCAACAACAACAGATAAAAGTAATCTAATAGAAGTTACCTTGGCA
>APFE031224963.1:31775-43021 GCA_000404065.3 Pinus taeda | reverse complement strand
TTTCATGAAGCCTAGAGGTGTTTTGAAACACCTCATCCCGTGTCTATTGTAGGTGAATCATTTGATTGATCTGGAACTGAATATCATTCTCTTCACTTCCCACTTCTTGTAACAATTTCATGACCATAATTGCTTGTTAGAAAATTATATATTATAGAGCAATGGAACACATAAAATATATTGTAGAAACATAAACACATAAAACAAGAGAGACACAAATATACATGGTTCACCCAATTTGGGCCACGTTCATGGAGAAACATCCATTCCTTCCTTTTATATTATCCAGCAAACTCAAGAGATACAACCTACAACAGATCTGTTGTAATTCCCTGTTCGCTCTCAATCTCCTCTCTTTCCTCACTTAGAACATTGATCTACATATACGTCATACAATTCCCTCATATACAGTGAGGGGTTGCCTTTTAGGGAAAAAAACCCTAAATTAACATAACTTATACCATCAGATCTTCGCCTAATGAACGACCCAGAATGACTATGGAATTACAAAATTTTACAAGGCAATTTTACATCTATTTTTAGCTTCGGGGGCACTTCCCCCAATCACCCACCAGGGGTGACCCCCAAAAGTCACAACCACCCCCCTTGCAGCGTATATTTTATGGGTGGCATTGCCACCACATTTTGAACTGGGGTCAAATGTGGTGATACCTTTGAATAAAGAAAGCCCAAGGGAAAAATAGTATCTACACCATACACAATCTGAAAAGGAGAAAGCCCAAGAGATTTCTTACTACTCACCTGATCTGCCCATAATGCATTGATTAGCTTTTTGTGCCAATTCTTTTTGTTGGCTTCCAACATTTTCTTGATGATATTGATTAAGGATTTATTGGAGGACTCTTCCAGACCATTTCCTTGCGGATAGTATGTTGTATAATGTCCCAACTTATTGTTGTATTTGTCACAAAACTCAGTCATCTTTTTGGACTTAAATGCTACTGCATTTTCTGTGATAATCTTATTAGGATAACCAAATTGAGACAAGATATTAGTTTCTAAAAACTGAATGATAACTAAATCTGTTGCTTGCTTGGTTGGGATCGCTTCGATCCACTTAGTAAAGTAGTATGTAGCTGTCAATATCCACTTGTGTTGTGCGGATGATGATGGATTGATCTCACTTATGAAATCTAGGCCCCACTATTGAAAAGGTGCCTTAACTGATATAGGTTGTAGAGGCAAAGGAAGAAGATTTCTTTTACCTTGGAAAACTTGACACTCGTGACAAATCATCACTACCTTGTAGATATCTGCAAAAAGTGTAGGCCAATAGTAACCCCCTCTTAGTACTTTGTTGGCTGTGGTCTTCCAGTACAAGTGGCCCCCACAATCTCCTTTGTGGAAGTCATTTATTACTTCTTTGGTCTCATATTCGATCAATCAGTTCAACAACACACCTCCAATATCTTTCCAATAAAGTGTGTTGTCCATGATACAATATTTGGAAGCCTTCAACTTCAATGACCTACTCTTAGCATTAGACATTCCTGGAGGGGGATTTAGATGTTGAAGCACATAAATAATATCAAAATATTGTGGGGATGATAAAAAGATTTCAGATACTTGAATGAGATCCACTTCTTTTTTATTTTCGGACAATGCTACTACAAGATTGATATCTAGAGTATGAAGGTTTGACTCGACCATGAATTAGGCTAAGCCTTGACCCTTGATCAACTTGGTAGGCTTGATCTCAAGATCATATTCTAATAATGCCGCTATCCATCTACCTCTCCTACCTTCTGGGTCATTCTGCACAAGAACTTCTTTTACCGCTGCATTAGGAAAATAAGCAAGAGTATGCAAATGTAAAATGTAAACTCTGAAATCTTTGATTCCCTTTACCAAAGCCAAGGCCTATTTCTCAATGATGTTGTATTTAAGGGCTGCATCCCTGATGTTGCAACTAAAAGATGCTATTGGCAGTTCGGTTTTATCCCTTTTTTGCATTAGTACTACTGCCATGGTATGCTCAGAAGAAAATGAAAATATAATAAAATCATTGGAGTAATCAGGGTTGATTAAAACAGGGGCAATGGTTAAGGCAAGCTTTATTGCATGAAAGGACTTGTGGGCTTCTTCGAACCACTTCACCTCATTATCATTTTTCAACATATTGGTCAATTCTCTAAGATGTTCAACCAAATTAGGAATAAATCTGCGTAAGAAATTCATATTACCATTGAATGCTTGGATTTCTTTCTTTCTGCGAGGGAATTCAATTTGTTGTATGGCTTCTACTTGTGAAGGGTCAATCTTGATGCCATCCTTCGAAATGATGTGGCTGATAAGTTTGCCTTCCTCCACAGAAAATATACTTTTCTTTGGATTGAGAGAGATCTTGAACTTTCTACATTTATGAAAAATTACTCTTAAATGATGCAAATGTTCATCATCTGAATGTGAAAATACGGTTACATCATCTAAGTATACAACTAAGAAAACACATTTTCATTTGAAAAGGTTATGTCCATGGCACACTGAAAAGTGGCCCCTACATTTTTGAGACCAAATAGCATTTTTTCATATTTGAATGTGCACCAAAGTGTGGTGAATGTTGTCTTGTCTTGAATATCTTCATGCACTAAAACTTGATTGTAACCAGAGTAGCCATCCAAAAGTGACAGCTGGGAAGTGCCAACAACTCCCTGAAGGATATTGTCCATTTTGAGAAGCATATAATTATATTTTAGAGATACTTTGTTTAAATTTTGAAGTCTATGCAAAGCCTAATTTATTCGGTCTTCTTTCTCGTCGGGGCTAGATTTGACATCCAATCAGAAAATCTAAACGGAATGATGATGCCTGCCTTGAAAAGTCTGTTAATTTCTTTCTTTATGGATGGAAGCAAACTGGGGTTAATCCTTCTTAACCTTTTTCTAAAGGGATTTTGATTAGGCTTACTAGGGATGGTATGGTGAATTATTTTCTTGTCATACTCCTTTAAGTTTGCATAATGCCACACAAAAACATCAAAAAATTAAGACAATAAATGAATATATTTTTCTTTTACCTCGGGAGATAATGTTTTGGAAAACTTGATCATTTTTGGTTTGTCTATTGTTCCAATGTTCGTGTCTTCCACACCTTTCTCAGTAGGTACTAATGTAGGCTTCCTTGCTACATCATCCTGATCAAATAATTCTTCCAAAGGTATAAGACCTTTCAGAATATTGTTATCCTTCAGCTGTAATATATCAACTTGAGCTGCCTCGATGACTTGATCATCTTTGTCATAAACTTCATCCTTAGAACAATTTTCAAACTCTCCTTCTCTATGAAGAAAGTTATTCACATGTTTGTCATCCCAGAATACTTGCTAATATCTCAATTTGTCAGGAACAGAGGGCCGATGCTTCACATGAATCTCAAACTTGTTTAAAAAATGGGGATTTTGAAATTGCTTGCAACTATAGCTAATTAATATTCCATAACATACTGACTCCTTGGTACAACTAAAAGTGTATATTCAGGAAACATGCTAAGAATATCTAAAACCGCATTTCTATATTGTTTCATTCATGGATGGTGAGCTTGATATTCACCTTTAACTTTCTTGATCACAAGTTTTGAATCACCATACACTAAAATTTTTTGTGCACCTAACCTTTTCAAGGTCTTTAAACCTGTGATTAACGCTTCATACTCTGCCTCATTGTTAGTGCAATCAAAAGCTAACTTGTATGAGCATAATATAACATTATGAGGGAGTTCACCTTCCTGATGATGTGGACTTCGAAATTGAAATGCCAATACTTGCTCCATCTTTCCTAAAAAGCACCATCAAAGTCCATGGTACAAAGGCCATGTTCCTCTTCCAAGGGATGTACATCTTGTTTCTGTTTTGGGTCAATTTTCTGAACTTTCTCTTTAGATTGTTCTAAATTTTCCATTACCTTCTCTAATGGCTATTCTGATGAACTTGGAAACCTTTCTTTTTCCTGATCTAAAACTGTCCTTATACAATTGAAAATCTTCGGTACAACTTTAATTTCCACAAGCTGACTATCTACATCGTTTAGTCCACTATGATTATATAAAATCAATGACTCTAAATTTATATGTACAACATTTATGGGATGATTATTAGGTTTCTCCTTGTTAGTTATCATGAATTTCATTTTGGTTTCTCAGTAAAACTTCCTCATTTTCCCAAAAATCAGGATGGTGGCATAGGAGAAGTCTAACTACAGTGTGCCTCTTAGTTTTCTCCCTAGGATCTTGAAAATAACATCCCAAATCGTGGTGGTATGTCAGCTACCACCACATCCATTAAAACAGTCTTTGCCGGGATTTGGTCCAGGGATAGTACCAAATCTTTGATTAGACCAAGAAAATGAACCTTAACATAATCAAAAGAGTACAAGTCATGGTACTCACAAGCTATATCTAGAGCCAACCTTTCCATGATGGCTTTGGGAATTATATTATGGGAGGATCTGGAGTCAAGCATGGAGTTATGAAGAATGTACTGATGGATTCTTAAACTTAGGTAAAATGGAGGAACATCACTATCTCCTGACTAACCATCTATGGCTAGACAAAAATTAATTCAGGCTAGTCATATTCAATATTAACCATGTCAAACATAGGATCAACTTTCTGCATTTTAACTATATCAAACTTGTAATGGCTATTTTTGACAAATTCAGTAAGATGGATTGACACTTTCAACTTTGAAATTTCAATTTCTAAATTCAATGAGCTAGATTTGTCTACCTCTTTTTGGATGATGTCTCTTTTCTCGGGAAGATCTCTTGGTGTCTGATCCTTCTTCTAACTGTCATGGTCTTTGTTTGGATTGCTTGTAGATTCCTGATTTACTTTTCTTTGGTTAGCTTCTGCCAACGCTTTACCTTTGCTTTGATTTCATTGAGGATTTATTTTTGGTTGGGTATTCTTTTGCTATGATGTCCTTTTCTGAATGGGAGTGATTGGGACATCTATATTTCTCAAGGAATATTGTGTTTGCTGAGAGCTGAGTGCATTTAAGTATCCTCTTTGATAATCATCAAATTGAGTTTCCAATGCATTGTCATTTGCCAGTATGTAGTCTTCATCCTTAGGAGTCTCCAGCTCCTCGACATACTTCTCATTTTAGTCAAGAAAATGGGATGGTAATCTTCCCTAAAGAAGTGATTTTCCTCAACAATTGGGTCTATTCCATCATCAACCACTCCTTGAGCATAGTTCTACTGTAAGGGTGTTTGAATTGGCTACTGAGATGTTGATGCTTTAGAAGCTTTCTATTCTCTCTGTTTTATCCTGTACTGAGGTTGTTGCTGGTTTTTGAAGTTCGGATTTCTAACTTGTGGTTCCTAAGGTCTATTTGAATTTATCATCTGGTCGACCATTCTCTCCATGGTTATGATCAATGCATCTAGTTTATGATTGGTGGAAGAAGATGGTTCTTCTTTGATGGTTACTTTCTTTTCCGGTTTCTCATGTTTCAACTGAGACTTTTTAATCATCAAGTTTGCTTCCACACTTACCACATTATTTTTCATTTCTTCCAGAGTTGCAAGATCTCTTTCCCTTAGTTGATAAGCCATCCCTGGATCAAAAGAATCCGGGTAATGTTGAAGTGCCAAATTGGGTGGAGGTTTCATTTTATCCGGAATGGAATTATAGATATGAATAAACCTTACAGTGAACTCCTGAACCATCTCATTAGGATTCCTTTTCAATGTATTGTATTCCGCCAAAATATGCAATGGTTTATTCTTTTCCCACCACCTAGCTAACAAAAACTCATTTAACCTTTGAGGAGTATCGATAGAGCGTGCTGCCAAACCACGAAACCACTTTTTCACATCTTCAGAAAAACTTTGGGCCATTAGTCTCATTATCATCTTCATCAACCTCCTCTACGTCAATGAAATCAACCATCTTATCAATATGTTGTTGTGTTGTGACTCCCGGGATGCCATCAAATAGAGGAAGTCTCTGGCCATAGGTCTTATTAAATATGCCAACTGAACAGGTAATACTAAGGGTGAAAATCTCACCATGACTCTTGGGAAGGGTGAATGGGAACTACAATGGGTTGACTTGGCTGGGATGAAGATGGAGGTGGTGATATGGATGTTTTGGGAGGTGTAGTAAGGGGTATGGTAGAAGATAAGATTTAGAGTTGATACTCGATATAGGCTTTTTCTGTAGTAATTTGTAATTGATTGGCTAGGCTTTGAAGTTTCTCAAAATTAGACCAAACCTCGTGCTCAAGTTTTGAATACTGTGATGTAGCAGAAGGTTGATTAAACAAGGACTTTGATGCAAGTAGGTATGAATCAAACTTTATGGGATCAAATACTTCCTCCATAATAAAATACTTAGACTTTGAATGAAATAGGGATAGCTCAAATTTAATGTCAAAAGGAATATCCTCGATACTAAGTATCTGATCTGGTAAGGAAGTGGTCCTTTCCAATTTTGTGTTTTCAATCTCGGGAAAAAGGACTTTAGGCTTTCTTAACAATATTTCATGATCATCAACTGGACAATGTGGATTTGGGTCAGGGTTTGACCTGGCATATCTTTATGGAGATAGTATCTTAACAAGATCACAGACAATGTGAGGTAAAATACCTAGGACTTTGAGCTGAACGAAGATATCTTCAAAGGAAAGACTTCAATAGAGAAATGTTAAATTGGTAAGGATTGAGAGCTTACCAATGGAATGAAGTCTGATCGAACTTGTGACTTGTAACCTTATTTTCTTTTTGAACAAGCTTTGATTCTCTTTGACTAAGTCAACTGGATTAGGATGTAGAATTTTGCCTTGTTTGTCTCCTCGAGGCCAACTCTACAATCTTGACAATGCAATTATGGAATCAGCCTTTATGAAGCTTAGTCCCATCATCCATAAGACCAAAATTGAATGATAACTAGTCATACACCCAGAGAAAATGAACCTTTCGTTCCCCAACAACAACACTAGTATGTTATCACTCCTTCGGATCTCTAAGGTTGAGGAAGAGTCCAACTTAGGTAACCACAGACCAACCTTTTCACTTGGTAGCTAGCCCTACCAAGTCGGAGAGGGATCTCTCTAAAGGATCACAACCAAGAGGGTTGGATGGATTAGGGTTTTATGCTAGATATAGTAGCTTAGGGTTTGTTTGATTTGATTTGATTGGGGTAGTCATTGGATGAGTGAATTAGGTCAGAGAGTGAGCTAGGTCAGGGAAAAAAGAATTAGAATTGCAGACATCTGATGGGGCAAGGTAGGAAAGTTAATTTAACAATTTGTAGTATAGTGATGAAATGGTTTAGACTGATGAGATGCTAAAAAGAGAATGGAAATCATGAATTATTTTTAAACTGAAGAAATTAAACAAATTATGATGATTTTCACAAAACAGAGCATAAAAGATGTATTCTACTTATCAAAACTTGAAAATAAAACATAATTAGAAGTGAAATGGATCATGAAAGGTAAAAAACATTCACACACATGTAACTAAAGAAGAAACAATGTCAAAATAGCATGCCACAAGAATCCCACCAAAAAAGCTGCAACTCATCCAATATATTCCATGCCAAAGTCTAAAACACTAGTACAACATCCAATTGAGTCCAACCTGTAGAATGACTAAAATATTACATGATATAGGCCTCAAAACCAACTCATCCTAGCCTCAAGGTTCGAATCCATGAGAGGAGGAGCCGTTACAACAAAAACTAAACTGATAGCTAGAGTGTAGGGTGGTCAAAGTGAATCATCCCTAACTTAAGTGAACTGATTCATTACAAGTCATGGAGGCCATTTACCTAATATAATTACCCTAGGTAATAGTAAAACATAATAATTACATCAACCATATCAATTACATCAGTAAAACATTGATTTCCCATAGGTAAAAATCAAATTTGGAGAGAAACAGTGAAAAACTGGGCCAATTGTCAAACGCGCAGCGCCGTCTTTAGACCCACTTTTGCCTAGCTTTTCGGTGTCCAAATTCAGTCCAAGATATCTCATTGGAAATTTTATCGTGTATAGTTTCCAAAAATTCCATTGGTTTTAAAAATGGGCTTGATTTTGACCCTCCGAAACTCCATTCTCCCGAGACTACTCAAACGCGCAACTCCTGGTCTACGAATGAGGCATAAACATGATTTTTAGGTAGTTTTTTTTCCCTTTTTCACCTGCTAGTTTTACATTCCAGGGCTAGAAACATGGTTTTCCTAGATCTCTTAGTCCTTATGAATCCACTGGTGGCTTCCATTCCTCCAAAAAGTTCCTCAAAAAAGTGCATAGTGCCTAATGTGTTGCGTGTTTGACTAAGGAGCTGATATGAAATTGCCTCAAAAAAGATAGGAAAGACAATATTACAAAAAATCAACCAAGAGTCTTCAAAATTGGTTAAGGAGCTGATGTTTGGTGTATCTAGGCATGGAGTGAAGCCTCTGCAAGTATATCAAGCTTCTTCTTCTCTTCTTGGTGATTTAGGGCTTGAATTCTTGCACTTGCAGCCTTGAGCTTTGCCCTTGCTATTTGGTTTCTTCGGAAATAATACTTTGCCATATTTCTTTGTATGTCAGTGTCTCTTTTGGCCTTGCCTAGGGGCTTTTCAAGATGGTTTTTCAACCTCTCAAGCCAATGCTCCCAGTTCTCATTGATCATTTTGGTAAATTTTTCATTTAGGGTGAGCTCATTAGCTAGTTCAACCTCTTTTTGTTTTTTTAGCTCCAATGCTCTTTTTAGGCCTCTTGTCCTTGGCCTTCTTCTTGGCACCTGTTCCTCCAGCTGGTCACTATATTCTCCATATGCTTCATCAAGTAAATCCTTAGCCTTTTCAACCTCTCTCTTTACCTTGTTGTGCTGAATCTCCATGAGCTCATGTTTGGTCTCAAACTTCTTGTTTTCCTGCTCATAATATGAGATGATGTATTTTTCCCTCTGCAAGTTGACCCGTAGCTCTAGGATGAGTGCATCATTTTTTTTTATCAGAATGTTTGTGTTCTCACTATCATCATGCTCACTTAGGTCAACTAAGTCAAAATCCCGCTCTCTCTCATGGAGGTCCTTCTCCTACTGTTGCATCCCTGTCTCTGCCATATTTTCCTTGCCCTTCTGTATTTGCTTTACTGATGAAGAAGGCAAGGCCCCTCCCACAATTTGTGGGGAAAACACTTGCCTATGTCCTCTTTGATAAGTATTTGTCGAAGTGCCCAAAATAGCCCCTTTAAGCCTGATGACCTCACCCTGTTCAATGTGCTCTTGCTCTCTGATTTCATCTCTGTTAGGTGAATGAATATGCTCATGAAATGGTGATGATGGAGGTGATGATGCGGCTGATTCATTAGATGAGGATGAATGATCTATTGGCTGTGATGGAGGAATGGAGGTGGAAGGATGAGATGATGAAGGGATTCTTTGAACATTCTGAGTAGATGAATGAGTGAATATAGGATTAGCTATGAAGGTACTCCATGAAATGTTGAGTTCCTTGAGATGATAAATGATTATGATTTTAATGAGGGAATGATGAAAGAGACTCTTCATTTGATCTTAATACTCCCTCTTTTGGGCAATGTAGGCCATCTTCTCGACACTCTGAAAAATATAGTAGGGTATATTGAGCATTTTTACCCTAGTGAAATGGATTAAAAGCCGAATGTGATAAGAATAGAGCCTAGAAAATCTACCTTCACATGAAAAATATTTCATAATAATCTTCATCATTGGGGCATATCTGTCAAGGAGGTATGAAAAAGGAAAATAGCCCCTTCTTTCTTTTTGATACCTTGGTTTCACGTAAGGCTTATAATAATGTCTCTCCAAATCACCTTGTTTAAGCCATTTCTCCCCAAAATTTGGGATTCTGGTGGAAGCTGATATAATGGCAGTAGATAAAGTAAAAGTGATACCTGCTAGAGTGACTTTGTTGTCTTGGAGTTTAGATATGAAGAGCCTAGTCAACTCAGGATGATGTTGGACTGCCTGAACTTGCTCATAGAAATCATAACAACCTAGATATTTGAAGGATGTCATAGTCATAGATGCCAAAAGTTCCTTGAGATTTGTGGGCTCAAATATATGTATTTTGCCTCCTTTGTGTATTTTCTTGACCTCTATTTCTCTTCTATTTGTTTCATCTTCCTCACTGTGTGGTTTGTATTCCTCTTCTGCCACGGTGTTTAATATCAAACCCTAGGAGGTATAAGGTAGTTGGAATGTGGTTTTTTGGGAATAAGAAATGGGGAAGGGTAAATATGAAGGAGGTGGGTGAAGGGATACATGTAATCGAGGAGGATATAAGGGATTAGTATAATAGCTTTTGGGATGGGGAAAATTTTTGCAATGTAGGGGGTTTGGGAGCTTAGGTTGTTGTGGAACCTAGGAATTAGGGTTTTGGGACAAAAGATCTTGAGGGTACTTGGGATAAAAAGGTTTAGGGAAAAGGAAGGAAGGTGCAAGGGAGTGTACAAAGGAATTGAGAGTGCAAGGGTAGTTTTGGGGAAGATCTAGGGTTTAGATATAGGAGAAACACCAAATCTTCCATTAAACCTTTAAACACTTTGGGAGTGACTTAAGGAGGAAGAAACACACATTCCTTAGCTGGTACTTACTTGTTTGGAGGTTGAATGCACTTTGGAGGAGTTGAGGAGGTGACTGTAGACTTCTTGGACAAACCCGCAGTGCTAATCGAGAGTGTAGAGCGCCTTAATGGAATGCACAATGCCTTGAGGGAATGCGCATCACCGGGCAAATGCATAGCCCCAGAAGAGAATGCGCAACGCGATAAGAGAACGTGCAATGCCTGCTCTGTTTTGCTGATTTTCGCCCAAAACTATAAAAAGGGTCTCTTGGGGTTTGCTCAATTAGTGGTAGGAGGCAAATGAAGCTGAGTTTGAAGCCAAGAAGTCCTTTATAGCTGAGTGAATTTGATCTTTTGAATTTAGAACCCACTTTCTAATGTTTCATTTCACCTTTTTGACCTCTTTGCTAATTTCCTTTTCGAATTTTTCCTTTGCAGGTGGATGATGCTGGAGTTTTGGCAATCTTTACTTTTGAATCTTTCTTGGATGATATTGGCAATAGAGTTTGAGTAAACAACTAGGAATAGTGACTTATTACATATGATAAACATAAAATTACACAAATAAATAAAATTATTACATCTCTCTTTTTGAAATAAAATTACAATCTGAAACAAAACATATACTTTTGGAATGAAGATTAGATCTCTAGCCACCATAGTTACATGTTTGCAAAT
>APFE031224963.1:0-30355 GCA_000404065.3 Pinus taeda | reverse complement strand
CCAGAACTTTGTTAACATGATGTACATATTTTGTTATATGCTAGGATGATAGAACTGATTCTTCTGATACCAATAATATTTTTTGAATTATGAACTATGAACCATACAACATGTAATTTTCATCTTTTATCATAATGGAAATTACAATTTTTCCCCAGGGGGGTGGGGGAGGGCGGGAAACAATGTCTATTTTTGTTGATTACATAGGGTTGTGGCACTTTTATGGTAATAAACCATAATATTTGCTACCAAGTTAAATAAATTATTAAGTAACATTATTGGAAATTTCAAGGTTTGTGAATATTGAAATGTTCTCCTATTGATGAACCACAATCCAATATCATTACTCATGCAAGATGTAGATAAAATCCCTTGATTTCACCTCATAGATGGAGAGTGCATAAAACCCCATTTCTTGACTTAGCCAATGAAAAACACATCATAATACAAAGATTATATTGGTAAATTGTGGGAAAGACTCTTGAATCCATCCCATACCATATATGTCCATGCACCCAAAATTCACAAATATGTAACAATAATGTCAGCTAAACACATAATGAAATATTATTATTTTTCTGCACACACACCACCTTTCATATAAATACATAATGAAATATGTTTCTCCTTTATACTATTCTAATATCAGTATTATTTTTTAATTGTCATGTGTCAAATTCATATTAAGTAGAGAAGGAATTACAAATCTCAAAAAGAAACTATAAACCAACCTAGATTCTAATATCAATATTATTTTTTAAATGGAATGTGTCAATTTCATATTAGGTTTTAAATGTCATGTGTCAATTTCATATTAAGTAGAGAAGGAATTACACATCTCAAAAAGCAAATATAAACCAACCTTAAAAAAAAATTACTTTATTTCTTTATAAATTTAATATAAAATGAAAATGAAAATGAAAATTTATTGAGCCAGCATTAAAATTTTATTTTATTATTAATATTTTGCTATTTTGTTAATATAAGTAGTATTTTTATTGTTTTGATAATACAAATATTGTTGAAATTAAAATTCATTGAGTTGACATTAAAAAAATATTTTATTATTACTATTGTGTTTTTTTAAAGAAACAAGTAGCTTGTATTGATCAATTTGGTAAACGAGCTAGTACCCTTACATACATGGACTATTCATCATCTACTAAGTTCCATAATTGTTCAAAAAACACTCTATTACTACCTTGCCTATACCCAAATATACCCTTGACATGATTGATCTTATATATTCTTCAAAATATTCCACTAAATACTGCTAATTTACATAACATTTAAAAAAGAGGGAAGTTTCCAACAAAATTCTACATTCTTGGTGGACTGTTGTTAGAATCACATTCCCATTTTCCCCCAATGACTGTGTTGGAATTTTTGGGTTGATCTGTTCCTTAGGCTCGCCTGGCAGATCTTTTTCAAGAGCACTTGGAGAGGGATGATCCTGCAGTTTGAGGAACTCTTTAAGGATGCCTAAAGCGTCTGATTACATTGTCACTTCTATTCCATCAACCTTTGAACCAATATTGTCAACTTTGGTGGTCAATTTTTCCACCCTTAACTGGAATCGCTCCATATCTTCCCACAATGCCTCTAACTACCACATTATTATAGAGAAATTTGACTGTGCTTCCAACACCACCTGCTCCCCAACTCCGTCCAATTTGATAAGGTTATCTTTTACCGTAACCACACACTGAACCATCTTGAGATTTTCACCGCCTTCATTTTTTAGAGAGGCCATAATTTCAAATGAACGAAATTTCATTGTAATCCTAAGTAGCTCCATCCTTATCAAGCACAATTTATAACTAGAAATGTTTCCATTTCCCTTCCCCACTCCCATCGTATCACATTGGATGCCCTTGAACCTCATTTTCCTTCTGATTTCACTGAAATCATGCAACAAATCCTTCACCCAACGTTCAATATTACCACATTTACTCCCATAGAAGGGAATGGAGTACTAGACTCGTGGATTTTATGTCTTGAGGTGAATTCACATGCTGGATGACAAAATTTGTCCTTGATGGTGACAAATACTTTCTCCATTAACTAATGGGAGGGCACTATGCCAACATTGACAATATCGAGAGTCGTCACTTCGAGGGAATCATTGATGACTCATTTATAATATTAATTAAAACCATGTCAGCAATTGGGGCCCGGTTATACCAAATTAACTTATGGTTTAATGTATCCACCACCTCCATAAGATTATGCCATCTGAACTTCATGGAATGAAATGGAAGGTTAGATTGCCTTGATCCAAGAGAAGAACACCTTGCTCAAGATGAGCACCTTTGTTGGCTTGCTTGTATGCATTCTAATTATTCTCTCTTTTAATGTGGTAAAAGGATATAGTATCAAAATTTTGAATTTGTCTTATAATTTGAACGTCCAATGGAGATAGATCTTTCTCAATGACATATTTGACTTTATGAAATTTTTGGATGATTAACACCGAGTCTCAACCCATCTAAATTGGCGATTACCTCTCTCTAAAGCTAACTTTAGGCCTTGTCAGAGAGCTAACGCTTCTGCTTGGTTATTGGAAGATCTTCTCAACCCATGTAAATTTAGTCTCAATTTCTTCATCGGAGTAATATATTACCCCTCCTGCTCTTACCTCCCCATTACTATCATGCTAATAGAAATATTATTTTTATTATTTTATGAATATAAATATTTAATTTAATGTAAAGTTAAAATAGAAAATAAAATATTTTATTTATTAGATACATTTAAAAACATATATTATTATTATATATTTTCGACTATGTAAATATAATTATTATTTTACTATTTTTAAATAAACTGTTAGGGGATGACATGCACCCCATACAAATAGTTGATGTCCCCATGGTGACCTATAAAGAGGTGAGACTTGGCACAAACAAAGCACATCCTGACACTTATTACAAGAAAGAGAGTCAAATCACATTTTCCGAAAGAAAAGTTTTGCATATCAGAGTCAAGTTATTTCATTTTGTCCTGAGTCCTGACTATATAATCACATTGACTGTGTGCAATGGAGTCCTGACTATTGCTTTCTCTTTCAGAAATTCACTATCAAGAATTGAAATGGAGGACACATACTAGAACGAAGTCAACCATGCATCAAATCCACATACAACTCAACTACTAACGATGCATCAGAGACACTAGTTTCGATGCAAACCGCACGATAACATTATCAATATTTTGGGAAAAAAACTCTATATGAGATTCAACAAAGCAATATGATGTACATATGCACATAGAAGACATAGTCCAATATGTACAACGCAAAGGTTTAATTTGGATTGTAATAAAAATTGCAGATGATTTTGATTAAGATGAGGATGATATAGTGAAGATGAGGATGAAGACGAGTTTATTCTAGAAGACTCTGCACAGATTTTTTGGACAAATTTTTCAGAGAGTATAGAGAAAGTCGATGAGCTTGAGGTGATTAATAGGAAATTTTTCCAAGGTGATATTGTGGCAATAACTTTAGATCCATTTGGACAGAGAGGCATAATGGTTAACATGGATGTTATAGTAGATTTGTTAACTCCCACATCATTTAATGCTATAAGAAACGTTTCCAGTAGAGATATTTAACGAATAAGGGTGTTTGTGCACAATGATTATGTCATTCATGGACTTGGGCGGGAAGAGTGGATCAAGTGGCTTATAATGTGATTGTGTTATTTGATGATGAATCAAAATGCAAACCAATGAAGGTCAACCCTGACCGCCTTATTCTAATCCCCAACAATCTCCATTATGCTTCCTTTCCAAGGCAGCATGTCCAGGGCAGTTCATCGACTGTTTTCAAGAATTCTCGATGGTTGTGTGGTACATGGAAGAAAATAACAAGGAAGGTACAATATGTAATGTGGAAGTGGGATCATTTTACATCGATTCGATTGCTGCAACAATAATTGATTGCAATTCTCAGTTAACTGTCACTCTTGCGAAGAAACAGGACCCTAAAGAGCTACAACTATTGTCTTGTTTTTCATACACTGGCGACTGGTGTCTTCTTCTTGCATTTGAAAGGAGAATGTTAGAGGTTACTACGCCTGCCACATATGACACTATTTCCCACATAAAAGATAATGCTCCTGATGGGAGGTATTTGTGGGAAATAAATGGACCAGGGTAGATGTGATATGGAAAGATGGTACAAGTACATATGGTATATATTCTACAAATTTGATTCCCATCGGTGATGCTAGGGATCATGACTTATTTCCTGAAAAATATGTATTGGACAAGGGTTCAGATGATGATGACGGCGAGGCGTCTGAATCAAGATGAGTGGGGATCATGAAAAATATGGATTCAAAAGAATGCAAAGAAAAATTAAGGTGGTTGAAAGTTGTGGATTGTCCATAAGATACACTAAAATTTGATGGAGAGGAGTTAGTAAGTGTGTATGAGTTGCCTTACCATCCAAATTATAGATACTTTGTTGGGGACATCATTATACATTGTCACTCCCCGGTGTCTAGGGAAGCAAAAGTGCTTGGCATTGTGGATCATTTGGGTGACCACATAGAATTTAAGGATGAGATAAGAAACATTTTTTTTTTTTAGACTGCACATGTATCTAACAAACCAGCTTATATCCATCTAACACTGGATCTATCATTCTTTGAGAGGGATCAAATCCCTTAAGGTGCAAACCTTCTTTTCGGATTGTAGAATTTGAGGAAAGGTTTTGACCTCGGTGCATGATAGATCCAGTGTCAGATGGATCTAAGCTGATTCGAGTTGAGGGAAACAATGTCACATTTTTAGATTATCATTATTATGTATATGTTTGATATTAACTTCAAAATTCACATTATGTTTTCTTTTCTTGGCATGACCATATCATTCTCTTCTTTAATTTAGTTTGTGTTGATTGCCTTGAATGTTTTGTACATCTTTGTTTGGATGCTTTCAGTGGTTTGTGTGTTTGTGTTTGGATTTGGATGATAATGTTTGTGAATGTTACATTTGTTGTGTTATATTTTTATATGTGTATGTAATTTTCTATTAGTAATTTGTTGGTGATGAAGAAGGGAGACAATCTTGTCAATAGTTTGTAGGAGGATTGATATTGCACATCTATTTAATTTAATTTTAGGTATCACAACTTCTAACAACTAATTAATTCTCAATAATGTTGCTCTAGGTATTACTAAATATATCTTGAAGAGTAGTTTTAATAATTTATTTCATCAAGATTACTCTTGAAATAATTTTTTTATTTGCTAATGTTTGAAAAGATTTATTACCCTTCAATAATATTTTGATGATTTTTTTATCTATAGTCTATTCAACGAAGTCAAGAAATAATATATTTTTTAATTGTTTTTTAATGAGTGGCTAAAATTATAAAATATTTACATTATTTGTTTCTCCAAACAACTATCACATCTCCTTCAAGGCTATTTTGTTTTGTTTTGAATGTTTATAAATATATTTTTTCCTCTTATAAATGTTATGAATACATTATTATATGCAATTATGTATTAGTAATTTTCAATATATGTAATTTTGACTATATTTTGAATATATATAATTGTCTATTACTAATTTGTTGGTGATGTAGAAGGGAGACGATCTTGTCAAGGATTAATTTTCACTTTGAAGGAGGATTGATTATGCACATCTATTTCATTTTAATTCTAGGTATCACAACTTTTGACAACTAATTAATTCTTAATAGTGTCCTTTTAGATTTTACTATATATCTTGAAAATATTTTTTCTTAATAATTAATAACTCCAATATTAACAACATCTAATGCATCTAACCCGAGCAATCAAATAATATTACAAAACAAAATCTACATTGAAATCAATGCATCTAATGCAAGAAATCAAATGAGATTAGAAATCAACATATACAATAAAAACAGTGCATCCATTGAAAGAAAATAAATAGGATTATAAATCTAAATCTACACTGAAATAAATGCATCCTGTGCAAGCAATAAAAAAATATTACAAATCAACATCTACATTGAAATCAATGCATCTAGTGCAAGAATTATCTTTCCTCTCTCTCCCCTCCATCTAATCTTGAAAAGTATTTTTAATAATTTATAATCTCAAGATTAATAACATCCAACATATATAATGTGAGAAATCAAATAGGGCTAAAAAAAAACATCTACATTGAAATTAATGTGTGTAATACAAGCAATCAAATAACATTAGAAATCAACATCCACACTGAAATCAATGCACATAGTGCAAGCAATCAAATATAATTAGAAATCAATGCATCTAGTGCAAGCAATCAAGTAGGATTAGAAATCATCATCTACATTTGAAATCAATGCATCTAGAGAAAATAATCAAATAGGATTAGCAATAAACATCCACACTGAAATCGATGCATGTAGTGAAAACAATCAAATATGATTAGAAATCATCATCTACACTGAAATCAATGCATCTAGTGCAAGCAATAAAATAGGATTATAAGTCATCATCTACACTGAAATCAATGCATCTTGTGCAAGAAACCTTCTTCCCTCCCTCCCCTCTCCATCTATATCTATATCTCCCTTCATCTCTCCTCCTTTGACTCTCTATCTCAACCCCCCGCAAAAAAAACACACGTTCTCTCTCTCCATATATATCTCCCCCTCCCTCTCTCCCCTTCTCTATCTATCTCTTCTTCCCTCTCTTCACCTCCCATCTATATCCCTATCTCCCTCTACCTCTCCTCTCTCTCTCTATATCACCCTCAAAGCATATACACTCTTTCTCCATATCTATCTATCTCTCCCCCCTTGTTTCCATCTCTCATTTTTCTCTCAATATCACCCCAAAACATACACAATCTCTCTCTATCTCTCTCCACTTTTCTCTCTTTATGTATTTCTTCTTCACTCCCTCTCTCCCCCTCCATCTCCATCTCAATTTCCCTCTCTCTCTCATCCTCACTTTCAATTCCTCTCTCTAGTCCTTCCCCTCTCTCCCTTTCTCTCCTACCCCCCCCTCTCTCCCCCCAACTCTCTCTCTCTCTATGCTCTCTAATATTTTCACTATCTCTCTCCTCTCTCTCTGCCCTCTAACCTTATCACTATCTCTTTCCCTTTCTATCTTCCCTCCAACCTTGTCACTATCTCTCCCCCCTCCATCTTTGTGTCTCCCCCCCTCTCTCTTACCGCTCTCTCCCTCTCTCACTCCTCTCTCTCTCTCTTCATTCATCCTCTTCCCTCTCCTTCATTGTATCTCCTCCTCTCCGTTGTCATCCACCCTATCTCTCCACCTCTATCATATTATCTAATGTAACAAATTGAATATTATATTAAATTTAATATTGCATTAATCCAAAGTTATTAAATTTAATAATATTAATATTAATACTATAATATATTAATATTAATATGAAATATAATATTAATATTATAATATCAATATAAGATTTGATGACATTTTTTACATGGCATGATAACAAAAATTATAATAAAACTACATCAAATTAATATTTTCAAATATTACAATTTTGATGTGGAAATATTTATGTCTTTAAATGTTTTAATATATCCCTAAGATATGGCTTTTCCTTTTAAAGATTCATTTTAAAAATGTTTAGTTAAAATAAATATTAAAATATTTGGGAGCAAGATTTTCGATTCTTTGTAATGAATTAACCTTTTTATTGATTTAAGAAATGACACGGGTTTAGTAAAGACTAAAAATGTTTAGATTTTTACATAATTTGGAAATTTATTGTGGTAATCTTTTTGTTAAAGGTAAATTTATGATGCATTCAAATTCATGTATATGATAAAAAGGAACTATTAAAAGCATGAAATAATTTACTAGCCATTCAAATACATAGTTATATTTTAATAATTAAACTTAGTTCAGTAATAAGATTAAAAAGTTATATATAATTTAAGATTGACCCGAAGATTATTTTTATTATTTTTGAGGGCATGACATACTTACACATCAGGGTCATACTTGGTTGTAGAATGCACCTCTCAGCGCAACTAGAAAGCTCTGAAGAAAACACAAAAGGAAAAGGTTAACAAGAATATTGAAGAATATTACCTATCGTGGATTGGAAATGCCATAGGTGTTAAATATGTACACATCAAGGTAGCATGGGCAGACGAAACCGTGTCAAAGGTATGTTATTTTCTTGTTTTTTTATAGTGGAATATTACAAAGGAATGTAGTTTCATTATCTACTGAGGTATTATCCCTTATTTGAGAAATTGATTACGCTATCTTTCTTAGTCTCAATATACAGAGATTTTGGGTATAAAAGTGTCTCTTTAAATATGTATTTTTCTACATCCAAAATATGAATTACAACGTTACATAAGAAGAACAAATGGCTCTTTGCTTACTAAGAAAAGGGGGTGTTACCAAGAACTCATGCCTTCAAGATACCTAAAATTGAACGAACATTTTAGAGATTATTTCTCAGAAATTTAGATTATTTCTCAGAAATTTTTCTTGTTGCATGAATGATCTTAATTATCTACATGGTGCAACAAGTTTTCAAAGTAGTTGCGACACCCTTAACTTCAACACTACCAATTCATCTTTGACAGAAGATAAATTCATGTTTCTAGTATTTTGAACAAGGATTTTTGGTCTTTATAGAGTGGATGAAAGGAAGACCTGCTTATTTGTTCCTCCTCCTTTGGCTCTACTATTGAGCCATTCAGTTTTTTTACCTAGATATTTTCCTTACATATGGTTAATTTACAGAGGCAGAATGGTTAAACTCTGGAACAAATACTAAATATGAAACTACTTTGATAGCATGATAGCTTAAATGTTATTTTTATTTTTTGTAAATATAGGTTGGACCTCGAAAAATATTGGTGGTTGATAGTGATGATGATGAAGAAGAAGATGATAAAGATGAGATTGCTAGCTGGGAAACTGTTGAAGAAGATGATAAAGATGAGCCTACTAGTTGGGAAGTTGTTAAAGAAGATGATAGAGTTGACGCTACAAGACGAGAAACTTTTAAATAAGATGGTAAAGTTGAACCTGCAAACCAGGAAACCATTGATTCTAATTTAGCTAAGTCTATATCCAATACAATTGATTGATTCTAATTTAGCTAAGTCTATATCCAATACAATTGATATGGAGCAGACAAATAGACGAAAATATAGTGCATAGCTTCTCTAGCATTAGTTGTTATGAGCCAAGTCACTTTAAACATTTTGATAGTATAAGTGATCATTTATATCAGTGTTATCAGAATGAAACAAGACAAGTACATTTATCAAAGGGCATGCTTTTCTCATTCCGTTTTCTGATTTTTTATTTCGGAGCATGACTGAAACTTTTGAACATCTTTGTGTAGCCAATTAATAAGTGGAAATGGATGAAGAAAGTTCAACAAGACTGGAACAATCTTGAAAAACACTTACCAGGTAACTCTTAAGCCATGCAGTTCTTTTTTTCACTGGTTTATCAAACTGAGTTCATGATATTTGAACATTCACTAATAGGGAAAGACTATTTTGGACAATGATATTTCCTTCAATTTTGCCTTTTGCCATTTTTGTCTTTTTTCTTTTCAGTTTTCAATATTTTTTTCTTGTTTTCTCTTGCGTAGTACGAAGTTGCAAAGTAATGAATTTTGTGTGTACCAGAGAAACAATTTTATTTTTTTGAAACCCAGTTGTTATGAGAATACAATGTACTCATGTGTACACATTTTTCTGGGTCTTGCCAATTTATACCACAAGTTTGTGTTGGGTTTCTCTCATATCGCTTGGCCATTCAGTTAAGTCACCAAGGGCAGAGTGAAAGTAAATTTCTTCTAGTCTGAATCCTAATAGGAATCATTTGCCGAGTTGAAGCATCGCCTCTGCTCTACACCATTTCTCACATTACCTAACCTGCAACAACCATGTGAGACTGAGACAAATTCCTTCGACTATGTTATTAGGGAAGATCTTACTCAACACATGCATCTAGTGGCATATCACAATGAGACACTTTCAGACACTGTCTAAAAGTATCCCACCTATGAAAAGAATATGTATTCCATTGTGCAGGCCTTTCTACAATGGATGCATTACATTCTGGGGAAAGAAACGGTCATCCACACATACCAGAGACCCTTGTAGTTCATATAGACACAAGGAAAGTTAGAGTGGTCGCCATCAGAAGTGGTCCACAACAGTTCCATTTTAACATCAAGTACAAGAAGGGAAACACGAATAATGTTGCAGATTGTCTCAACCGACCGGTTATGGCGTTGACCACTGTGATAAACTCTTATGGACATGAGACTTCAGGGTGGCCTCATCTTTACAAGAGTGATCCAAAATTCAACAACACATACCAGATGCTCTTGGAAGGAAAACGAGTTTCAGATTTTCACCTCTAGCACACACTGTTTTTCCACCTGGGACATATTTTTGTTCCTTCAAGCGAGCGTGCCAAGATTATTTGGGAGTCACAGTACAGTTGAGTCGTTGGACATTTAAGAGTAGAGAAAATAGTGGCAGTGTTGCAGAAGTATTTAACCTTCGATAGGATGTTGGGAAGTATCATATCCTACACTACTTGCACCATTACCAAACCGATAATCAAGAAACAAGGCCTATATACTACTCTATCTACTCCTAGTCGACATTGGGTATCCATCTCCGTGGATTACATGTAGGTGTGCACACACACGAACATAGTTCAATCTGTACAACACAGGTTTAATTGGCGTTGTAACAAAAGTTGCCGATGATTCTGATTCTGATTCTGATTCAGATGAGGATAAGAGTGAAGACGAGTCTATTCCAGAAGACTGTGCACGGATTTTTTGGACGAATTTTTCGGAGAGTACGGAGAAAGCCGATGAGCTTGAGGTGATTGACAGGGTGATCTTCCATGGTGATATTGTGGCAACGGCTTCGGATCCATCTGGACAGAGAGGCTTCGGATCCATCTGGACAGAGAGGCATCGTAGTTAACGTGGATGTTACAGTGGATTTATTAACTCCCACATCAGTTAATGCTATAAGAAACGTTTCCTGTAGAGATCTTCAGCGAATAAGGGCGTTTATGCCTGCTGATTATGTCATTCAAGGACCTTGGGTGGGAAGAGTCGGTGAAGTGGTTGATAATGTGACTGTGTTATTTGATGACGGATCAAAATGCGAAGTAATGAAGGCCGAACGCGACCGCCTTATTCCAATCCCCGATAATCTCATTGATCCTTACTTTCCGGGGCAGCGTGTCCGGGGCAGTTCATCGGCAGTTTTCGAGAATGCTCGATGGTTGTGTGGTACATGGAAAAAAAGTAACAAGGAAGGTACAGTAGGCAATGTGGTAGTGGGATTAGTTTCCGTGGATTGGATTGCTGCAGCAAATCCTGATTGCAATTCCCTGACTCCTGCAGTGAAACAGGACCTTAAAGAGCTACAGCTATTGTCTTGTTTTTCATACGTTTATTGGCAGCTAGGCGACTGGTGTCTGTTTCCAGCGTTCTGAAAAAAGAATGTTAGAAGTTACTATGCCTGCCACAGATGACACTGTTGCCCACAAAAAAGATAATGCGCTATTTGTGGGCAATAAACAGACTAGGGTAGATGTCATATGGCAAGATGGTACAAGGACATATGGTGTAGATGCTGGGGATCATGACTTCTTTCCTGAAGAGTATGTCGTGGAAAAAGGTTCGGACGATGATGATGGCGAGGCTTCTGAATCAAGACGACGAGTAGGAATCGTGAAAAATGTGGATTCAAAAGAACGCATAGCAAGAGTAAGGTGGTTGAAAGCTGTGGATTGTCCACAAGATACACTAAAATTTGATGCAGAGGAGTCAGTAAGTGTGTATGAGCTTGCTTACCATCTACATTATAACTACGTTGTTGCAGGCATCGTTATACGTCCTCACTCTCCGGTGTTTGGGGAAGCAGATCAAGTGCTTGGCATTGTAGATCAGTTGGGTGACCACATAGAATCTAGGGATGAAATAGGACACAAAAACGTTGTTGAGACTGCAGATCTATCTACAAACCAGAAAGCTCTGAAGAAAACTCAAAAGGCAGAGGTTGACAAGAATATTGAAGAGGTGTTAAAGATGGATACATAGAGGTAGCATGGGCAGACGGAACGGTGTCAAAGGTATGTTATTTTCTTGTTTCCATACAGTGGAATATTACATAGGAATGTATTTTCATTGTCTGCTGAAGTACTATCCCTTACATAGGAATGTATTTTCATTGTCTCCCTTATCTGAGAAATTGATCACGCTACCTTTATTAGTCTCAATATACGGAGATTTTGGGTCTTTCAATATGCATTTCACTACATCCAAGATATGAATTCCAACATTACATAAGAAGAACAATTGGCTCTTTGCTTACAATATGAAATATGAAACTACTTTGATAGTATGATAACCTAAAGGTTATTTTTTTATTTTTTTTTGGTTGTAAATGTAGATGGCACCACCTCGACAAACATGTTTGGTTCATAGTGATGATGAAGAAGAAGAAGATAAAGATGAGACTGCTGAAGAAGATGATATGGAACAGAGAAATGAGGAAAATACAGTGTCACACATTGGTATGGAGCAGACAAATGAGGAAAATACAGCGCTAGACATTGATATGGAGCAGACAAATGAGGAAAATACAGTGCATAGCTTATCTAGCAGTAGTTGTCATGAGCCAGGTCAATTTAAACATTTTGATAGTATAAGTGACGCTATGGATCACTTTTATCGAAATGAAACAATACAGGTACATTTATCAAAGGGCATGCTTTTCTCATCCAGGTAACTCATCCTGAGCCCTGCAGGCCTGTTTTCCGCTGGTTTATTAAATGAGTTCATGATATTTGAACATTCACTAATACTGTTTTTCACTGGTTTATTAAATGAGTTCGTGATATTTGAACATTCACTAATACTGTTTTTCACTGGTTTATTAAATGAGTTCGTGATATTTGAACATTCACTAATAGGGAAACGCTATTCTGGGCAGTCATATTTCCTTCAATTTTGCCTCTATTCTGGGCAGTCATATTTCCTTCAATTTTGCCTTTTTGCTATTTTTGTCTTTTTTCCTTCTCAGTTTTCAATATTGCTTTCTTGTTTTCTCGAGTAGTAGGAAGTTGCAAAGTAACAAATTTTGTAACCCAATTATTCATGAGAATACGATGTACTCATGACGTGTACTGGAACAAATAAAATTATGGGCATAGAGTATTTCGAGCTCTTTATTTTTCTGGTTGTTCTAACTTGTAATATATAAACTCTGCATTGATTTGACAGATACAATTTTTGTTAGAATATATGAGGATAGGATGGATATATGAACTAAGTTTAATTATTAAAATATAACTATGTATTTGAATGGGTAGTAAATTATTTCATGCTTTTAATAGTTCCTTTTTATCATATACATGAATTTGAATGCATCATAAATTTACCTTTAACAAAAAGATTACCACAATAAATTTCCAAATTATGTAAAAATCTAAACATTTTTAGTCTTTACTAAACCCGTGTCATTTCTTAAATCAATAAAAAGGTTAATTCATTACAAAGAATCGAAAATCTTGCTCCCAAATATTTTAATATTTATTTTAACTAAACATTTTTAAAATGAATCTTTAAAAGGAAAAGCCATATCTTAGGGATATATTAAAACATTTAAAGACATAAATATTTCCACATCAAAATTGTAATATTTGAAAATATTAATTTGATGTAGTTTTATTATAATTTTTGTTATCATGCCATGTAAAAAATGTCATCAAATCTTATATTGATATTATAATATTAATATTATATTTCATATTAATATTAATATATTATAGTATTAATATTAATATTATTAAATTTAATAACTTTGGATTAATGCAATATTAAATTTAATATAATATTCAATTTGTTACATTAGATAATATGATAGAGGTGGAGAGATAGGGTGGATGACAACGGAGAGGAGGAGATACAATGAAGGAGAGGGAAGAGGATGAATGAAGAGAGAGAGAGAGGAGTGAGAGAGGGAGAGAGCGGTAAGAGAGAGGGGGGGAGACACAAAGATGGAGGGGGGAGAGATAGTGACAAGGTTGGAGGGAACATAGAAAGGGAAAGAGATAGTGATAAGGTTAGAGGGCAGAGAGAGAGGAGAGAGATAGTGAAAATATTAGAGAGCATAGAGAGAGAGAGAGTTGGGGGGAGAGAGGGGGGGGTAGGAGAGAAAGGGAGAGAGGGGAAGGACTAGAGAGAGGAATTGAAAGTGAGGATGAGAGAGAGAGGGAAATTGAGATGGAGATGGAGGGGGAGAGAGGGAGTGAAGAAGAAATACATAAAGAGAGAAAAGTGGAGAGAGATAGAGAGATATTGTGTATGTTTTGGGGTGATATTGAGAGAAAAATGAGAGATGGAAACAAGGGGGGAGAGATAGATAGATATGGAGAAAGAGTGTATATGCTTTGAGGGTGATATAGAGAGAGAGAGGAGAGTAGAGGGAGATAGGGATATAGATGGGAGGTGAAGAGAGGGAAGAAGAGATAGATAGAGAAGGGGAGAGAGGGAGGGGAGATATATATGGAGAGAGAGAACGTGTGTTTTTTTTGCGGGGGGTTGAGATAGAGAGTCAAAGGAGGAGAGATGAAGGGAGATATAGATATAGATGGAGAGGGGAGGGAGGGAAGAAGGTTTCTTGCACAAGATGCATTGATTTCAGTGTAGATGATGACTTATAATCCTATTTTATTGCTTGCACTAGATGCATTGATTTCAGTGTAGATGATGATTTCTAATCATATTTGATTGTTTTCACTACATGCATCGATTTCAGTGTGGATGTTTATTGCTAATCCTATTTGATTATTTTCTCTAGATGCATTGATTTCAAATGTAGATGATGATTTCTAATCCTACTTGATTGCTTGCACTAGATGCATTGATTTCTAATTATATTTGATTGCTTGCACTATGTGCATTGATTTCAGTGTGGATGTTGATTTCTAATGTTATTTGATTGCTTGTATTACACACATTAATTTCAATGTAGATGTTTTTTTTTAGCCCTATTTGATTTCTCGCATTATATATGTTGGATGTTATTAATCTTGAGATTGTAAATTATTAAAAATACTTTTCAAGATTAGATGGAGGGGAGAGAGAGGAAAGAATAATTCTTGCACTAGATGCATTGATTTCAATGTAGATGTTGATTTGTAATATTTTTTTATTGCTTGCACAGGATGCATTTATTTCAGTGTAGATTTAGATTTATAATCCTATTTATTTTCTTTCAATGGATGCACTGTTTTTATTGTATATGTTGATTTCTAATCTCATTTGATTTCTTGCATTAGATGCATTGATTTCAATGTAGATTTTGTTTTGTAATATTATTTGATTGCTCGGGTTAGATGCATTAGATGTTGTTAATATTGGAGTTATTAATTATTAAGAAAAAATATTTTCAAGATATATAGTAATATCTAAAAGGACACTATTAAGAATTAATTAGTTGTCAAAAGTTGTGATGCCTAGAATTAAAATGAAATAGATGTGCATAATCAATCCTCCTTCAAAGTGAAAATTAATCCTTGATAAGATCGTCTCCCTTCTACATCACCAACAAATTAGTAATAGACAATTATATATATTCAAAATATAGTCAAAATTACATATATTGAAAATTACTAATACATAATTGCATATAATAATGTATTCATAACATTTATAAGAGGAAAAAATATATTTATAAACATTCAAAACAAAACAAAATAGCCTTGGAGATGTGATAGTTGTTTGGAGAAACAAATAATGTAAATATTTTATAATTTTAGCCACTCATTAAAAAACAATTCAAAAATATATTATTTCTTGACTTTGTTGAATAGACTATAGATAAAAAAATCATCAAAATATTATTGAAGGGAAATAAATTATTCCAAACATTAGCAAATAAAAAAATTATTTCAAGAGTAATCTTGATGCAATAAATTATTAAAACTACTCTTCAAGATATATTTAGTAATACCTAGAGCAACATTATTGAGAATTAATTAGTTGTTAGAAGTTGTGATACCTAAAATTAAATTAAATAGATGTGCAATATCAATCCTCCTACAAACTATTGACAAGATTGTCTCCCTTCTTCATCACCAACTAATTACTAATAGAAAATTACATACACATATAAAAATATAACACAACAAATGTAACATTCACAAAGATTATCATCCAAATCCAAACACAAACACACAAACCACTGAAAGCATCCAAACAAAGATGTACAAAACATTCAAGGCAATCAACACAAACTAAATTAAAGAAGAGAATGATATGGTCATGCCAAGAAAAGAAAACATAATGTGAATTTTGAAGTTAATATCAAACATATACATAATAATGATAATCTAAAAATGTGACATTGTTTCCCTCAACTCGAATCAGCTTAGATCATCTGACACTGGATCTATCATGCACCGAGGTCAAAACCTTTCCTCAAATTCTACAATCCGAAAAGAAGGTTTGCACCTTAAGGGATTTGATCCCTCTCAGAGAATGATAGATCCAGTGTTAGATGGATCTAAGCTGGTTTGTTAGATACATGTGCAGTCTCAAAAAAAAAAATTGTTTCTTATCTCATCCTTAGATTCTATGTGGTCACCCAAATGATCCACAATGCCAAGCACTTTTGCTTCCCTAGACACCGGGGAGTGACAATGTATAATGATGTCCCCAACAAAGTATCTATAATTTGGATGGTAAGGCAACTCATACACACTTACTAACTCCTCTCCATCAAATTTTAGTGTATCTTATGGACAATCCACAACTTTCAACCACCTTAATTTTTCTTTGCATTCTTTTGAATCCATATTTTTCATGATCCCCACTCATCTTGATTCAGAAGCCTCGCCGTCATCATCATCTGAACCCTTGTCCAATACATGTTTTTCAGGAAATAAGTCATGATCCCTAGCATCATCGATGGGAATCAAATTTGTAGAATATATACCATATGTACTTGTACCATCTTTCCATATCACATCTACCCTGGTCCATTTATTTCCCACAAATACCTCCCATCAGGAACATTATCTTTTATGTGGGCAATAGTGTCATATGCGGCAGGCGTAGTAACTTCTAACATTCTCCTTTCAAATGCAAGAAGAAGACACCAGTCGCAGTGTATGAAAAACAAGACAATAGTTGTAGCTCTATAGGGTCCTGTTTCTTTGCAAGAGTGACAGTTAACTGAGAATTGCAATCAATAATTGTTGCAGCAATCGAATCGATGTAAAATGATCCCACTTCCACATTACATATTGTACCTTCCTTGTTATTTTCTTCCATGTACCACACAACCATCGAGAATTCTTGAAAACAGTCGATGAACTGCCCTGGACATGCTGCCTTGGAAAGGAAGCATAATGGAGATTGTTGGGGATTAGAATAAGGCGGTCAGGGTTGACCTTCATTGGTTTGCATTTTGATTCATCATCAAATAACACAATCACATTATAAGCTACTTGATCCACTCTTCCCGCCCAAGTCCATGAATGACATAATCATCGTGCACAAACACCCTTATTTGTTAAATATCTCTACTGGAAACGTTTCTTATAGCATTAAATGATGTGGGAGTTAACAAATCTACTATAACATCCATGTTAACCATTATGCCTCTCTGTCCAAATGGATCTAAAGTTATTGCCACAATATCACCTTGGAAAAATTTCCTATTAATCTCCTATATAATCACAGTCAATGTGATTATATAGTCAGGACTCAGGCCAAAATGAAATAACTTGACTCTGATATGCAAAACTTTTCTTTCGGAAAATGCGATTTGACTCTCTTTCTTGTAATAAGTGTCAGGATGTGCTTTGTTTGTGCCAAGTCTCACCTCTTTATAGGTCACCATGGGGACATCAACTATTTGTATGGGGTGCATGTCATCCCCTAACAGTTTATTTAAAAATAGTAAAATAATAATTATATTTACATAGTCGAAAATATATAATAATAATATATGTTTTTAAATGTATCTAATAAATAAAATATTTTATTTTCTATTTTAACTTTACATTAAATTAAATATTTATATTCATAAAATAATAAAAATAATATTTCTATTAGCATGATAGTAATGGGGAGGTAAGAGCAGGAGGGGTAATATATTACTCCGATGAAGAAATTGAGACTAAATTTACATGGGTTGAGAAGATCTTCCAATAACCAAGCAGAAGCGTTAGCTCTCAGACAAGGCCTAAAGTTAGCTTTAGAGAGAGGTATTCGCCAATTTAGATGGGTTGAGACTCGGTGTTAATCATCCAAAAATTTCATAAAGTCAAATATGTCATTGAGAAAGATCTATCTCCATTGGACGTTCAAATTATAAGACAAATTCAAAATTTTGATACTATATCCTTTTACCACATTAAAAGAGAGAATAATTAGAATGCATACAAGCAAGCCAACAAAGGTGTTCATCTTGAGCAAGGTGTTCTTCTCTTGGATCAAGGAAATCTAACCTTCCATTTCATTCCATGAAGTTCAGATGGCATAATCTTATGGAGGTGGTGGATACATTAAACCATAAGTTAATTTGGTATAACCGGGCCCCAATTGCTGACATGGTTTTAATTAATATTATAAATGAGTCATCAATGATTCCCTCGAAGTGACGACTCTCGATATTGTCAATGCTGGCATAGTGCCCTCCCAGTGGTTAATGGAGAAAGTATTTGTCACCATCAAGGACAAATTTTGTCATCCAGCATGTGAATTCACCTCAAGACATAAAATCCACGAGTTTAGTACTCCATTCCCTTCTATGGGAGTAAATGTGGTAATATTGAACGTTGGGTGAAGGATTTGTTGCATGATTTCAGTGAAATCAGAAGGAAACTGAGGTTCAAGGGCATCCAATGTGATACGATGGGAGTGGGGAAGGGAAATGGAAACATTTCTAGTTATAAATTGTGCTTGATAAGGATGGAGCTACTTAGGTTTACAATGAAATTTCGTTCATTTGAAATTATGGCCTCTCTAAAAAATGAAGGCGGTGAAAATCTCAAGATGGTTCAGTGTGTGGTTACGGTAAAAGATAACCTTATCAAATTGGACGGAGTTGGGGAGCAGGTGGTGTTGGAAGCACAGTCAAATTTCTCTATAATAATGTGGTAGTTAGAGGCATTGTGGGAAGATATGGAGCGATTCCAGTTAAGGGTGGAAAAATTGACCACCAAAGTTGACAATATTGGTTCAAAGGTTGATGGAATAGAAGTGACAATGTAATCAGATGCTTTAGGCATCCTTAAAGAGTTCTTCAGACTGCAGGATCATCCCTCTCCAAGTGCTCTTGAAAAAGATCTGCTAGGCGAGCCTAAGGAACAGATCAACCCAAAAATTCCAACACAGTCATTGGGCGAAAATGGGAATGTGATGCTAACAACAGTCCACCAAGAATGTAGAATTTTGTTGGAAACTTCCCTCTTTTTTAAATGTTATGTAAATTAGCAGTATTTAGTGGAATATTTTGAAGAGTATATAAGATCAATCATGTCACGGGTATATTTGGGTATAGGCAAGGTAGTAATAGAGTCCCTTTTGAACAATTATGGAACTTAGTAGATGATGAATAGTCCATGTATGTAAGGGTACTAGCTCGTTTACCAAATTGATCAATACAAGCTACTTGTTTCTTTAAAAAAACACAATAGTAATAATAAAATATTTTTTTAATGTCAACTCAATGAATTTTAATTTCAACAATATTTGTATTATCAAAACAATAAAAATACTACTTATATTAACAAAATAGCAAAATATTAATAATAAAATAAAATTTTAATGCTGGCTCAATAAATTTTCATTTTCATTTTCATTTTATATTAAATTTATAAAGAAATAAAGTAATTTTTTTTTAAGGTTGGTTTATATTTGCTTTTTGAGATGTGTAATTCCTTCTCTACTTAATATGAAATTGACACATGACATTTAAAACCTAATATGAAATTGACACATTCCATTTAAAAAATAATATTGATATTAGAATCTAGGTTGGTTTATAGTTTCTTTTTGAGATTTGTAATTCCTTCTCTACTTAATATGAATTTGACACATGACAATTAAAAAATAATACTGATATTAGAATAGTATAAAGGAGAAACATATTTCATTATGTATTTATATGAAAGGTGGTGTGTGTGCAGAAAAATAATAATATTTCATTATGTGTTTAGCTGACATTATTGTTACATATTTGTGAAATTTGGGTGCATGGACATATATGGTATGGGATGGATTCAAGAGTCTTTCCCACAATTTACCAATATAGTCTTTGTATTATGATGTGTTTTTCATTGGCTAATTCAAGAAATGGGGTTTTATGCACTCTCCATCTATGAGGTGAAATCAAGGGATTTTATCTACATCTTGCATGAGTAATGATATTGGATTGCGGTTCATCAATAGTAGAACATTTCAATATTCACAAACCTTGAAATTTCCAATAATGTTACTTAATATTTTATTTAACTTGGTAGAAAATATTATGGTTTATTACCATAAAAGTGCCACAACCCTATGTAATCAACAAAAATAGAAATTGTTTCCTGCCCTCCCCCACCCCCCGGGGAAAAATTGTAATTTCCATTATGATAAAAGATGAAAATTACATGTTGTATGGTTCATAGTTCATAATTCAAAAAATATTATTGGTATCAAAAGAATCAGTTCTATCATCCTAGCATATAACAAAATATGTACATCATGTTAACAAAGTTCTGGAAATATAATCCAGTATATGGATGTTGTAATGATATCAAATATGAAGATCATTTGTGTCAGTGGTCCATAAGTGCCAAAAAGGATCAAGAAAATATGATCAATCATGTGTTACTGCATCTACCTATTGATTTTCCATGAATGGTCAACTATAATATTGGTACTAGATATTGTTGTTGTTGTTGTGGTCCATAAGTGCCTTCTTTGGATAATTGATCTGAATTATGGTTCTGCTACATGTAAATGTGATGAAAAGAGAGGAAGTCAAAACGTGTCTTCAGGGGCATTACTTCATCCAATAAACTTCTGAGAGTGTGTGTGTGATAGGTGGATTGTGATGTGACCCAATCGATCACCAATTTTAAGTCACCGAAAATTTGTAGCTTGGTGCATTGTTTCTCAAGTGCAAATAGAAGTAGGAGCTTAAGACTATGTAATTCTGCAAATTTGTTGGTGCCTTGATCCAAACCGGCTTTTAGTTTGAAATAATGATGATCAGTAAGATATAGAACAACCCCTTCGCCACATGTTCCCTACTGTGAGGATTCATCAAAATATCCTTAGGGGTGTGAGTGTTCGATGTTTTCCAATGATATGATGCAGGGGACAAAGGTGGTCTCATCTTCTGGGAGCAAGGAGTATATTTCTAAGACATGTGTCACTATTCTATATGAGCAAAAGGGAGAGTCATGAAAAAAAAATCGTTACACTCGATCCATATTCCTCAGCACACAAGCAAAGGTATATTTTTGAGCTTATTTGATGATGTTATGTTCCACTAGTGAACCCATGCTTGTGATATGGAGACACCTTGCCATATATTCGATAAAGAGAGACCGTGATAAATTAAATTCCATACTGTGGAAGCCATTTCACATGATAGAAATAAGTTCTATGTGGATTATTTAGATTGTCGACATAAAGAACACCAAGAGGGGTCTTGAAAGGATCGTTTCTTCAAATTTTCTCTGGTTGGCTATTTGTTTTCCATAATGCACCAAATTAATAAATGCACTTTTGGCAACCCCTTGAGCTTCCATAAATGTTTCCACCACTAGAAGGGCGAGTCGGGTTATCTTATGCCAATGGTTGTGAGGCAACCCTCTTTAGGAGTGTAAGCACCATGTTTAGAGAGAACCCACAATAATTCATCTTCAGGGTCAGTTAATATGGTGTGAAACGAGGACAGAGATCTAGGATAATTTCCCCATACTTCTTTCCATTATCCAGGGATCTGAAGCTCCTCGGTTGAGAGCCAATGATGTACCTAGATGTCTGATCTATCTAGGTCCCCAATCTAATTTAAGATTTGTATTTGGTCCTTACTAAGCATGCATTCATTTTAAAATCTCATTTCATCATGTCTTATGTCAGTCAAGTCTACATGAGATTTGGTTATTCAAGTTCCCATTCGGTCACTAGGTTTAATTCCTCCAAGGTCCAATAAATACACCATTCACTGCATAAGGCCAAAAAAATCATGAGTGAAAGAAACAATATCCCTTTTTAATTCAAAGAATATTTGCAAACATGTAACTATGGTGGCCAGAGCTCTAATCTTCATTCCAAAAGTATATGTTTTGTTTCAGATTGTAATTTTATTTCAAAAAGAGAGATGTAATAATTTTATTTATTTGTGTAATTTTATGTTTATCATATGTAATAAGTCACTATTCCTAGTTGTTTACTCAAACTCTATTGCCAATATCATCCAAGAAAGATTCAAAAGTAAAGATTGCCAAAACTCCAGCATCATCCACCTGCAAAGGAAAAAGTCGGAAAGGAAATTAGCAAAGAGGTCAAAAAGGTGAAACGAAACATTAGAAAGTGGGTTCTAAATTCAAAAGATCAAATTCACTCAGCTATAAAGGACTTCTTGGCTTCAAACTCAGCTTCATTTGCCTCCTACCACTAATTGAGCAAACCCCAAGAGACCCTTTTTATAGTTTTGGGCGAAAATCAGCAAAACAGAGCAGGCATTGCACGTTCTCTTATCGCGTTGTGTATTCTCTTCTGGGGCTATGCATTTTCCCGGTGATGCGTATTCCCTCAAGGCATTGTGCATTCCATTAAGGCGCTCTACACTCTCCATTAGCATTGCGGGTTTGTCCAAGAAGGCTACAGTCAGCTCCTCAACTCCTCCAAAGTGCATTCAACCTCCAAACAAGTAAGTACCAGCTAAGGAATGTGTGTTTCTTCCTCCTTAAGTCACTCCCAAAGTGTTTAAAGGTTTAATGGAAGATTTGGTGTTTCTCCTATATCTAAACCCTAGATCTTCCCCAAAACTACCCTTGCACTCTCAATTCCTTTGTACACTCCCTTGCACCTTCCTTCCTTTTCCCTAAACCTTTTTATCCCAAGTACCCTCAAGATCTTTTGTCCCAAAACCCTAATTCCTAGGTTCCACAACAACCTAGGCTCCCAAACCCCCTACATTGCAAAAATTTTCCCCATCCCAAAAGCTATTATACTAATCCCTTATATCCTCCTCGATTACATGTATCCCTTCACCCACCTCCTTCATATTTACCCTTCCCCATTTCTTATTCCCAAAAAACCACATTCCAACTACCTTATACCTCCTAGGGTTTGATATTAAACACCGTGGCAGAAGAGGAATACAAAACACATAGTGAGGAAGATGAAACAAATAGAAAAGAAATAGAGGTCAATAAAATACACAAAGGAGGCAAAATACATAGATTTGAGCCCACAAATCTCAAGGAACTCTTGGCATCTATGACTATGACATCCTTCAAATATCTAGGTTGTTATGATTTCTATGAGCAAGTTCAGGCAGTCTAACATCATCCTGAGTTGACTAGGCTCTTCATATCTAAACTCCAAGACAACAAAGTCACTCTAGCAGGTATCACTTTTACTTTATCTACTGCCATTATATCAGCTGCTACCAGAGTCCCAAATGTTGGGGAGAAATGGCTTAAACAAGGTGATTTGGAGAGACATTATTATAAGCCTTACGTGAAACCAAGGTATCAAAAAGAAATAAGGGGCTATTTTCCTTTTTCATACCTCCTTGACAGATATGCCCCAATGATGAAGATTATTATGAAATATTTTCATGTGAAGGTAGATTTTCTAGGCTCTATTCTTATCACATTCAGCTTTTAATTCATTTCACTAGGGTAAAAATGCTCAATATACCCTACTATATTTTTCAGAGTGTCGAGAAGATGGCCTACATTTCCCAAAACAGGGAGTATAAAGATCAAATGAAGAGTCTCTTTCATCATTCCCTCATTAAAATCATAATCATTTATCATCTAAAGGAACTCAACATTTCATGGAGTACCTTCATAGCTAATCCCATATTCACTCATTCATCTACTCAGAATGTTCAAAGAATCCCTTCATCATATCATCCTTCCACCTCCATTCCTCCATCTCAGCCAATAGATCATTCATCCTCATCTAATGAATCAGCCGCATCATCACCTCCATCATCACCATTTCATGAGCATATTCATTCACCTAACAGAGATGAAATCAGAGAGCAAGAGCACATTGAACAGGGTGAGGTCATAAGGCTTAAAGGGGCTAATTTGGGCACTTCGACAAATACTTATCAAATAGGACATAGGACAGTAGGAGAAGGACCTCCATGAGAGAGAGCGGGATTTTGACTTAGTTGACCTAAGTGAGCATGATGATAGTGAGAACACAAAAATTCTCATCAAAAAAAATGATGCACTCGTCCTAGAGCTACGGGTCAACTTGCAGAGGGAAAAATACATCATCTCATATTATGAGCAGGAAAACAAGAAGTTTGAGACCAAACATGAGCTCATGGAGATTCAGCACATCAAGGTAAAGAGAGAGGTTGAAAAGGCTAAGGATTTACTTGATGAAGCATATGGAGAATATAGTGACCAGCTGGAGAAACAGGTGCCAAGAAGAAGGCCAAGGACAAGAGGCCTAAAAAGAGCATTGGAGCTAGAAAAACAAAAAGAGGTTGAACTAGCTAATGAGCTCACCCTAAATGAAAAATTTACCAAAATGATCAATGAGAACTGGGAGCATTGGCTTGAGAGGGTGAAAAACCATCTTGAAAAGCCCCTAGGCAAGGCCAAAAGAGACACTGACATGCAAAGAAATATGGCAAAGTATTATTTCGGAAGAATCCAAATAGCAAGGGCAAAGCTCAAGGCTGCCAGAGCAAGAATTCAAGCCCTAAATCACCAAGAGGAGAAGAAGAAGCTTGATATACTTGCAGAGGCTTCAGTCCATGCCTAGATACACCAAACGTCAGCTCCTTAACAAATTTTGAATACTCTTGGTTGATTTTTTGTAATATTGTCTTTCCTATCTTTTTTGAGGCAATTTCATATCAGCTCCTTAGTCAAACGTGCAACACCTTAGGCACTATGCACTTTTTTGAGGAACTTTTTGGAGGAATGGAAGCCACCAGTGGACTATTAAGGACCAAGACATCTAGGAAAACCATGTTTCCAGCCCTGGAATGCAAAACTAGCAGGTGAAAAAGGCAAAAAAAACTACCTAAAAATCATGTTTATGCCTCATTTCTAGACCAAGAGTTGCGCGTTTGAGTAGTCTTGGGAGAATGGAGTTTTGGAGGGTCAAAATCAATCCCATTTTTAAAACCAATGGAATTTTTGGAAACTATACACGATAAAATTTCCAATGAGATATCTTGGACTGAATTTGGACACCGAAAAGGTAGGCAAAAGTGGGTCTAAAGACGGCGCTGCGCGTTTGACAATTGGCCCAGTTTTTCACTGTTTCTCTCCAAATTTGATTTTTACCTATGGGAAATCAATGTTTTACTGATATAATTGATGTGGTTGATGAAATTATTGTGTTTTAATATTACCTATTGTAATTATATTAGGTAAATGGCCTCCATGACTTGTAATGAATCAGTTCACTTAAGTTAGGGATGATTCACTTTGACCACCCTACACTCTAGCTATCAGTTTAGTTTTTGTTGTAACGGCTCCTCCTCTCATGGATTTGAACCTTGAGGCTAGGATGAGTTGGTTTTGAGGCCTATATCATGTAATATTTCAGTCATTCTACAGGTTGGACTCAATTGGATGTTGTACTAGTGTTTTAGACTTTGGCATGGAATATATTGGATGAGTTGCAGCTTTTTTGGTGGGATTCTTGTGCCATGCTATTTTGACATTGTTTCTTCTTTATTTACATGTGTGTGAATGTTTTGTACCTTTCATGATCCATTTCACTTCTAATTATGTTTTATTTTCAAGTTTTGATAAGTAGAATACATCTTTTATGCTCTTTTTTGTGAAAATCATCATAATTTGTTTAATTTCTTTAGTTTAAAAATAATTCATGATTTCCATGCTCTTTTTAGCATCTCATCAGTCTAAACCATTTCATCACTATACTACAAATTGTTAAATTAACTTTCCTACCTTGCCCCATCAGATGTCTGCAATTCTAATTCTTTTTTCCCTGACCTAGCTCACTCTCTGACCTAATTCACTCATCCAGTGACTACCCCAATCAAATCAAATCAAACAAACCCTAAGCTACTATATCTAGCATAAAACCCTAATCCATCCAACCCTCTTGGTTGTGATCCTTTAGAGAGAGCCCTCTCCGACTTGGTAGGGCTAGCTACCAAGTCAAAAGGTTGGTCTGTGGTTACCTCAGTTGGACTCTTCCTCAGCCTTAGAGATCCGAAGGAGTGATAACATACTAGTGTTGTTGTTGGGGAACGAAAGGTTCATTTTCCCTGGGTGTATGACTAGTTATCATTCAAGTTTGGTCTTATGGATGATGGGACTAAGCTTCATAAAGGCTGATTCCATAATTGCATTGTCAAGATTGTAGAGTTGGCCTCGAGGAGACAAACAAGGCAAAATTCTACATCCTAATCCAGTTGACTTAGTTAAAGAGAATCAGAGCTTGTTCAAAAAGAAAATAAGCTTACAAGTCACAAGTTCGATCAGACTTCATTCCATTGGTAAGCTCTCAATCCTTACCAATTTAACATTTCTCTATTGAAGTCTTTCCTTTGAAGATATCTTCGTTCAGCTCAAAGTCCTAGGTCTTTTACCTCACATTGTCTGTGATCTTGTTAAGATACTATCTCCATAAAGATATACCAGGTCAAACCCTGACCCAAATCCTCATTCTCCAGTTGATGATCATGAAATATTGTTAAGAAAGCCTAAAGTCCTTTTTCCCGAGACTGAAAACACAAAATTGGAAAGGACCACTTCCTTACCAGATCAGATACTTAGTATCGAGGATATTCCTTTTGACATTAAAGTTGAGCTATCCCTATTTCATTCGAAGTCTAAGTATTTTATTATGGAGGAAGTATTTGATCCCATAAATTTTGATTCATACCTACTTGCCTCAAAGTCCTTGTTTAATCAACCTTCTGCTACATCACAGTCTTCAAAACTTGAGCACGAGGTTTGGTCTAATTTTGAGAAACTTCAAAGCCTAGCCGATCAATTACAAATTACTACAGAAAAAGCCTATATCCAGTATCAACTTGAAATCTTATGTTCTACCATACCCCTTACTACACATCCCAAAACATCCATATCACCACCTCCATCTTCATCCCAGCCAAGTCAACCCATTGTAGTTCCCATTCACCCTTCCCAAGAGTCATGGTGAGATTTTCACCCTTAGTATTACCTGTTCAGTTGGCACATTTAATAAGACCTATGGCCAGAGACTTCCTCTATTTGATAGCATCCCGGGAGTCACAACACAACAACATATTGATAAGATGGTTGATTTCATTGACGTAGATGAGGTTGATGAAGATGATAATGAGACTAATGGCCCAAAGTTTTTCTGAAGATGTGAAAAAGTGGTTTCGTGGTTTGGCAGCACGCTCTATCGATACTCCTCAAAGGTTAAATGAGTTTTTCTTAGCTAGGTGGTGGGAAAAGAAGAAACCATTGCATATTTTGGCGGAATACAATACATTGAAAAGGAATCCTAATGAGACGGTTCAGGAGTTCACTGTAAGGTTTATTCATATCTATAATTCCATTCCGGATAACATGAAACCTCCACCCAATTTGGCACTTCAACATTACCCGGATGCTTTTGATCCAGGGATGGCTTATCAACTAAGGGAAAGAGATCTTGCAACTCTAGAAGAAATGAAAAATAATGTGGTAACTGTGGAAGCAAACTTGATGATTAAAAAGTCTCAGTTGAAACATGAGAAACCGGAAAAGAAAGTAACCATCAAAGAAGAACCATCTTCTTCCACCAATCATAAACTAGATGCATTGATCATAACCATGGAGAGAATGGTCGACCAGATGATAAATTCAAATAGACCTTAGGAACCACAAGTTAGAAATCCGAACTTCAAAAACCAGCAACAACCTCAGTACAGGATAAAACAGAGAGAATAGAAAGCTTCTGAAGCATCAACATCTTAGTAGCCAATTCAAACACCCTTACAGTAGAACTATGCTCAAGGAGTGTTTGATGATGGAATAGACCCGATTGTTGAGGAAAATCACTTCTTTAGGGAAGATTACCATCCCATTTTCTTGACTAAAATGAGAAGTATGTCGAGGAGATGGAGAATCCTAAGGATGAAGACTACATACTGGCAAATGACAATGCATTGGAAACTCAATTTGATGATTATCAAAGAGGATACTTAAATGCACTCAGCTCTCAGCAAACGCAATATTCCTTGAGAAATATAGATGTCCCAATCACTCCCATTCAGAAAAGGACATCATAGCAAAAGAATACCCAACCAAAAATAAATCCTCAATGAAATCAAAGCAAAGGTAAAGCGTTGGCAGAAGCTAACTAAAGAAAATTAAATCAAGAATCTACAAGCAATCCAAACAAAGACCATGACAGTCAGAAGAAGGATCAGACACCAAGAGATCTTCCCGAGAAAAGAGACATAATCCAAAAAGAGCTAGACAAATCCAGCTCATTCAATTTAGAAATTGAAATTTCAAAGTTGAAAGTGTCAATCCATCTTACTGAATTTGTCAAAAATAGCCATTACAAGTTTGATATAGTTAAAATGCAGAAAGTTGATCCTATGTTTGACATGGTTAATATTGAATATGACTAGCCTGAATTAATTTTTGTCTAGCCATAGATGGTTAGTGAGGAGATAGTGATGTTCCTCCATTTTACCTAAGTTTAAGAATCCATCAGTACATTCTTCATAACTCCATGCTTGACTCCAGATCCTCCCATAATCTAATTCCCAAAGCCATCATGGAAAGGTTCAGTCTAGATATAACTTGTGAGTACCATGACTTGTACTCTTTTGATTATGTTAAGGTTCATTTTCTTGGTCTAATCAAAGATTTGGTACTATCCCTGGACCAAATCCCGGCAAAGACTATTTTAATGGATGTGGTGGTAGCTGACATACCACCACGATTTGGGATGTTATTGTCAATATCCTAGGGAGAAAAACTAAGAGGCACACTGTAGTTAGACTTCTCCAGTGCCACCATCCCGATTTTTGGGCAAATGGGGAATTTGTACTAAGAAACCAAAATGAAATTCAAGATAACTAGCAAGGAGAAACCTAATAATCATCCTATAAATGTTGTACATATAAATTTAGAGTCATTGATTTTATATAATCATAGTGGACTAAACGATGTAGATAGTCAACTTGTGGAAATTAAAGATGTACCAAAGATTTTCAATTGTATAAGGACAATTTCAGATTAGGAAAAAGAAAGGTTGCCAAGTTCATCAGAATAGCCATTAAAGAAGGTAATGGAAAATTTAGAACAATCTGAAGAGAAAGTTCAGAAAATTGACCCAAAACAGAAACAAGATGTACATCCCTTGGAAGAGGAACATGGCCTTTGTACCATGGACTTTGATGGTGCTTTTTGGGAAAGATGGAGCAAGTATTGGCATTTGGATTCGAAGTCCACATAATCAGCAAGGTGAACTCCCTCATAATGTTATATTATGCTCATACAAGTTAGCTTTTGATTGCACTAACAATGAGGCAGAGTATGAAGCGTTAATCACAGGTTTAAAGACCTTGAAAAGGTTAGGTGCACAAAAAATTTCAGTGTATGGTGATTCAAAACTTGTGATCAAGAAAGTTAAAGGTGAATATCAAGCTCACCATCCATGAATGAAACAATATAGAAATGCGGTTTTAGATATTCTTAGTATGTTTCCTGAATATACACTTTTAGTTGTACCAAGGAGTCAGTATGTTATGGAAGATTAATTAGCTATAGTTGCAAGCAATTTCAAAATCCCCATTTTTTAAACAAGTTTGAGATTCATGTGAAGCATCGGCCCTCTGTTCCTGACAAATTGAGATATTAGCAAGTATTCTGGGATGACAAACATGTGAATAACTTTCTTCATAGAGAAGGAGAGTTTGAAAATTGTTCTAAGGATGAAGTTTATGACAAAGATGATCAAGTCATCGAGGCAGCTCAAGTTGATATATTACAGCTGAAGGATAACAATATTCTGAAAGGTCTTATACCTTTGGAAGAATTGTTTGATCAGGATGATGTAGCAAGGAAGCCTACATTAGTACCTACTGAGAAAGGTGTGGAAGACACGAACATTGGAACAATAGACAAAC
>APFE031224961.1:104265-126763 GCA_000404065.3 Pinus taeda | reverse complement strand
AATTTAAAATAGAATATAAAGTTTCAATTATTTTATAAATGTGAATTAAATCCATATAATAGGTCTTTTTGGTCCTTTATGGGGCATTTTGTAAAGTGTGTCCAATCTATATGCTTCTGTATTTAGTTATGGTGTGGCAAAGATCTATTGACAAATGTTAGGAGATTGAACTTAAGGTCTATTTACTATAAATATGAAGTTAATGTGTTGGGGTGGCAGCTACATGCATTGTGGTAAAGGAGGTGAGTATTTATCCTCACCCTCCTTCACATGGTCTAGCTTGACATTGTTGCTATTGGTTTATCTTTTACATGTTGTAGCATTCAAGTTTCATCATGAGCTCGCATCCATTCCTTCAATTCTTCGGTTTGGGTAGTCTGCTAAAATGTAGTGAGGTATTTCTTCTCTTTTAGTAATTGTTTCTACTTATTAATAAACTAGTTTTCGATGCGTGTGTCCTTGAAATTAGTAAGTTTATTGATGCGTATGTCTTTGTGTTGTATTTTAAATGGCTTTGTTGGGTTGTATTTGGGTCATTTTCTTAGAATACTTGGATTTAAACCTCATTATGTTTAAATGTGTATTTGAATTTAGAAAGGTAAATGATTTTCCTATTAAAGTGTTGTTTTCCTACACGACTTTGTTGGGTTTTATCCAGTTGATGTTTCAGGGATACTTCGGACTCATTGTATAAGGATTTGTTATAGTGTATATTAGTGCTACTCCTGTTAATTAGTTGGATTCTCAATTTTGGGAGGACATTGTGTGTTGTGGGGTGAAGTGTTATTATTGTTGAGACTTTAGGTATTGGGATCCTTCATAGTTTAGAATGGTTCTACGGGTTCCAATGTTCTATGTCTTTGTGTTATCCTAAATCGGGAAATTTACTTGAATTTGGTCCTCTGGTGTGGCACTGGGGGGTCTGGGGTGTGGGGCGGTAGGGGGGCAATTTGTCTGCCATCCAATCAAGGGTTCAAAGGTCACTAGTCCTTCCAATTTCTTGTTTTGTAGGTCGTGGACCTTGTACTTGGTTTTCCCGTTCTCTTGCTATAGTCATCATATCTCCTCATCAGAGAATGATGAGTAGGAAGGGCAGTGTGATAAATGTTGGATTCAAGAGAATTAGGCATTTTTCCAATGACATATTTGGAACATTTTTTGATGTTGTTCCTCTTCAAGTGAGGAGAGAAAGTTCTTTGCTGGAGTAAAAAAAAAACTTGGGAATGCCCTTGTCATTCTAATTCAAAGGTACAGATGACAGATGCAATTGTGAAAATGGTTCTGGACCTAGGTATATTTCAAGAGGGGTGACTCCCTTCCTTGTGATCTTTTGATTTGCATTAGTAAATGGATACTTTGTTGTGCTTAATTTTTAAAGATAAACAAGTTAAAAATTATAATATATTTTTTGAATAGGAGGACATTAAATGTATTTTACAAAATCAACATTTCTTTCTTGGTAAAATTGATTCTATATTGGCTCAGGTGGAAACCTTCCTGGTGCCAAATTTATCCTGTAGTGATCTTACTGACCCTCTTGGAGATTCAACTGATCCACCAATAGATAGCGCTCAAGACCTCGCTATCATCTCATCTGACTAGGATTAGAAGTTGAGCTCACATGTTTTTTGTTGACATTTTGGAAATTTTGTTTTAGCATTGTAGAGGTTTCTTTCCTGGTTTTCACAACTTGGGTTGTGTTGGGTATGTGGTGGTTTTATGTTATTCCTAGATACTTACATTTTTGGTGTAAGAGAAACGCGCAACAATGAATTTCCAATGTAACAAGTTGAAATTCACCTTTCCTGATTATTCTCCACAACAATCTCGGTTCTAATGTGGCATTGCATAATAAAAATTGAGTCCTCAGTTAGGACAATGCCCACAATTAATGTTTTATCCTATAAATAAAACCCTTGCACTACAAATTTGATTTACAATCAATCACTATAAAATGCTTCCCGCAGGTTGAGTTAATCACCCAATAAAAGAGACTTCGATTGATGTCCATGTGAACACAGGTGAGTCTTCCATAATTCTATTCCTCATATCAATATAGCCATAATATTCGATTCTCCAGAGCATTCTTTTCTTGATCTGGATCCTTCACTCTGCAAGAAAAACATATACAAAAAATATCTATGCATGCCCAGAATTCTTTCAAATACTAACTCACCTTGATTTGTCTCAAACCTTCCTCACACAATAGATTCTTAATTAATTGAAATGTAGTCTCAAATACCACCCTAAATTTGGCTAATTGAGATTGAATGCAAATCCTAAATTTCACCCAGATTAAGGTCATACTCATTCATGCACAAACAAATACAATTACAAGCATAAGAATGTTTCCATTACTTTTAATTAGAAATATTTTACATACAATTATGCCAATACTCTTTCGATGGCCTAATTTACATTTAAATGACTAATTTTAACCACTAATGCACAACTATATTTTTTCATTACACAACAACAATTTAATAGAAACAACTTGTTATTATATATATAAATATCATAATAATATGATATTTTTAGCTAAAAATAGAAAAGCTAAGTCTCATTAATTTTGAGCTCATCTTTGGCAACAAATCCATTTGTCACATACATATCCATCAACCCATTTAACTTGACCTTCTAGAAATAAACAAAATAAAGTTTGAATGATGCCCCTACATCAACTAGATAATTAATTGATCTACAGATTGCTTCAAGAAAGGAATAGATCAAACCTTTTGATGTTTCCTAACACATTATAACATTGCATGTTGATAGGTTTGTATTCGAATATGAAATGACATAACCAAAATTTCTCATGTAATAGATGATATGCAAAGTAAAGAATTAAATATTTGAAAATTTGTAGATTTGGAAGCTTCGAAAGAGTTTTTGGGCATTTTTGTATCATTAATCATCAAGGACATAGATTCATAAGTAGTGTATCTATTTTATAATAAGTAAATTTCTAATGAAAATTCATCCAAATAAAGAAATCCAAGTAACAATAATATTTACTCAATTAATATTTTGATCATATTTATTGAAAGGATCCTATCATCCTATATTACCAAAATGTAATTTGATTGACTAATAAAATTCTACTATTACAAAATGATAAAAAGTGGCATTCCCATTCATATACACTTCAAAATGGAATATAAAGTATTTCATTTTTTAATATTCAATATGTGGTTATTTCCTTAAAAATACTATTATATATATATATATATTATAGTTTTCATACTTTTTCTTCTTAATTAATTTCAAGATTAACATATTCAAAAAGTATATAAAAATCATCTGTGCTATGGTTATCTGAAAAATTTTTAAATAAGTAATTTTTTAATGAAACATTTATTGGTGATGAAAAATTAATTTATTATAAGAAATATCACTATTGGAAATTATAATTTTGAAGGAAAAAAATTATATAACACATTAAAGAAATCCCTACTTTGGATAATTCATCTTACAAGGCTTAAAAAAAAAAAGAACGAACGGAAAGCTCAAGTGCCTACCTAAAAAGAGCAATGTTTCCAAACTTTCAAATCCCTGCACAATTTCTATTTGATGTGCTTCATTCACAGGCCTCACGTAAGCCTATAGATGACCCGAAATAAAACTTGGATTTGCTTTGTATCACCTCTGTGGTCTATCCCTTGCTAGGTCGATCACCTGGACGCGCAAGTCATATGAATTCCTCGGAAGATATGGAGAGAAAGAAAATCAGTGACAGTATGATTATGAATTCCAACATTGGTCGTCAGGACGTATTCAGAATCATCCGTACATCGCTCGACCTGCTTCTTCACCGGACATCCCTTTCTTCGTCATCTGAATTAATATCTGCTGATTTATTCAGCAATAGCAGCGATTATAAACACATTTTGTTAGTAGTGTGCACAATTAGAAGCTGCATACAGGCAATATAACCAACCCCGTGCTGGTACAAGAAGTAATGGATAGAGCACTTGAGAGAAAATACCTGGGATGAATTCTATCCTGATGCGCTTCTGACCATATTTCTTCCATTCGTATCCGTCATCAATAATATTCTCAGCGCTCTATGTTCTCACACAGATAACTCTTTCTCCTTTACCAAGATCCTGACCATCTCTAAAGTTAGTTGATCCATCAGCGCCATCCATTAATGGTATATGCAAACCACAGAAACCAGTAACCCAGTAGAACATGACCTCCTAAACTAACCAAAATGGATGCGTTTAAATAGCAAGATTCCCCGGCAAATTGGAATGTATTTTATTGAATTTCAGGCTTGTGAATGTTTATTGGAAGTATCACTACAACACGCTCTTGGATACGTTTTTTGTGTGATGAAGAAGCCCAGCACAGAGATCTGTCACCATTTTGTCTTCATTTGTTTGTCTTATATAATAATATTAGATCAGAATCCTAGTGCAGACTAGGTGATTTGGTGATATTTAAGAAAAAAAAAAAAAAACCCTAACCCTAAACAGAGGTCCCCAAAAATCGTTTGGCCATATTTCCCAAAAACAAAAACCTAAAGCTAAACACAGCTCGCCATTTTTATGGGATTGTATGAGCACAAGATGTCGTGCCATGATCATTGAACAACGTCAACGTTATCGCAACTTTGGCAGAAGAAACTGATCTCCAGCCGATCTCCACTTGCATTTTATTTTATGGGAGTGTCGCTTCCTGCTTTTATGGGAGTGTCTCTGACAGAATACTTTGCCTTATTTTAGAAAACGCGCATCAATACAACGTTCTGGGCAAGTGCATCCATTGCCATACAGACACGTATCCATTACCCTTTGGCGTATGTTCCGACGGAAGCACAGCTCACATCCTTGGAATATAAAACGTGCATTACAAACTATTCGCAACACCTACGTAATTTGAATAAATATGGGAAGGTATATTTATCTCATTCGAAAGGTCGTATTTTAAAAGCTTAAAAGAGAGTTGGAATCGTTTTTTGAGCGATTAGTTTCATCTCAATAGCCTTCAAAGTCTTCGCGTGCCTTTTAAGGGGCAAGGATGTAATCATCATATATGACATTATTAAATTTAATTTAATTTCTAAAAATTGGAGGAATATTTAATGGTAATAAAATATATTTATAATAAAAATTAATTAAATTATTAAGAAGTAATGTTATTAATAAAAACAATAATTAATATAATATATGATTTTAATAAAAAAATTATCGAGTTTTTGTTATTATGTATTTAGTGTATTAGGAGTTCATGTGTTGAATATGTTTTGTTGGAGAGTTTTTGTTATATTTACCTGAATTTTCCCATAAATATAACAATCATTCAATATCTTTCAACCGCATTAAATTATTTATCAAAAATATTTATAAATATTATCAAATATCATAATATACTATCCTAAAACTCAATTATACAAATATTAATTAATAAAAAACATATCCTTAAATACATATTAACAAACAACGTACCTCTCACTATACCTATAAAAATTAAAACATTAAATAACATTACACATAACCCTATTTCTTATGGTCATTCCTACCCATATAACTTAACAAATTAAATAAAACAACATACAATTTTACTTAGATGCTATAATTTATAATTCAAAGATATAAATTTTACTTAACTAATATAATTTATAAATCCAAAATATAAATTATACAAATTTCAATCAATAAAAAATATATTCCCAAATGCAAACTAATAAAAAATATACTCTCAATCATAAATATAAACATAAAATTAAAAACATCCAATAACACCACACTACCCTATCTAGCTACCATAATTTATAATTATAAAATACAAATCTAATAACATATCCATGCCTACCAATAAAAAATAAGGTCCCACCATGAATATAAAAATTATAATATCTATATCTATAGATATAGACCAACGTCCAACACAATTTTTGGCCCAGCTAAAGACATTAATAATAACAAACAACCCACTTTGAATGGTTTAATGTGGTTTTGGGGCTAAGGTTTCAATTATAAGATATATTTCTATAATACAAAAAAAATTCTTCTAACTTTTATAATATTTAGATCGTTGAAGAAGGTTTTTTTTATAATATTTAAAATTTTGAAATAAAAGACCTAGTTTTGTTTAAGTAAAAGCGTAACAATTACCCTTCTTGGAAATGAGTTTTCAATAAAGTAATAGATTTTTTAACAAAATATATAATCATGACAACTAATCTAAAAATATTTTTTTTATTTAAATTTAAAAAAATATCAAATAAATATTATTATTATAATAATGTTAAATATATTTTATTTTCTATATCTATATATATATTATATTGTAGAAGGATTTTTTTTTCATTTTCTTAAAAAGGACAAGTTACAATGAAAGCTAGAGGTTAGGTGGCCTGGACTTGCCCAAAGGAAAATCAGGCCACCTAATTACATTATATGTCACCCAAAAATAGAATAATTACATTATATGTCACCCAAAAATAGAATAGTTTAAATCTGACAAGTAGTGCTATATAAGTTTGAGTATCCTTAAACTTTCTATATTCTAAATAGCTAAAAACATAAATCAGAGTCAGTAACTTCTTCATATCTCCAAAATAAGAACTAAAATTAAACCAAATATGTTGCTAGTTGTCAGAAGAATCCACTAGAGTTGGACTCTTCGCACTCGAACCAAGAAGTTCTATCTATGAGAGGCATGGATGTGTTTTTCAATGCGGTTGAGATGTCCATTCTGCTTTTGCAGCTGAAACTGAATCAATTAAAATTCCTTATGGATTTCTGAGAGTCCCTGGAAGTGTTGGAGGAGCTCATGGGAGAGTTTACCACAACTTTGGCTACTGTGTCTTTCATTGATCAATAAAGATCAATTTTCTTCTTGAACTATGAGGATCTACCTATGGAATGATCAGGGTTCGGTACCAAATCAAGCCAATCACCCATATCAATGTTTGTATCTGCAACTCGTTGATTCAATTCAGCTTCCCAATCTGAAATGAGCTAACAAACCTAAGGCGAATTACCAACATTAAAGGCTTTGACAACATCTCTAATAAGACGAGAGGTTGTTTTACAACCTTTGTTTTTCACTAGATGAGGGTGAGTTTGGCTCCCTTCATGGGTTGACCTAGGTTTACTACCATGACCAGGGTTACCCTTGGCCTGATAACCTTTTACCGGGGAAAAACGAGCCATATGACTAATGACACTAGAACCCTTGAAAATACAGACTAGAAAAAAGGGCAACAAAACCTTAGTCACACAATGAGAAACAAGCTTAAAGTTTCAGAACCCTCGTCGACCATTACAACCCAACAAATTATCAAGGCATGAAGGCATAATATAGTAAGTATACCGGTAGTGTACCCAACAATAGGCAGCAATAATGATTTGAACCGGACCCAGAGCCCAAGGATACTCAACCAGACCTTCTCAAGGTGACTTGGGCTATGGAAAGGAGACAAACCAAAACCTTGAAAACCCAGTACAGATGGACCAATACATCTAGCGAAAAGTCAAAACAATTGCCATAGGCAATCATGCATAATATATAAATGAATTGCCTTATCAGACACCCTAGTACATTCCAATGCGAGAAAGAAAAATTCCAAAATATATAGAGACAATAATGCAGATTTTAGACAAACCATAATAAGAACTGACAATTTCCTTTCAACAACCATGGTAGGACTTCCATCGAACAACAAACATCGAAAGATGACCACTCCTCCAAAGACAAGGTAGAAAGACGTGGCAAGCAAGGGAGGTGGGGTTATAGAAACCTAAAAAGGAAACATACCCACTGAGAGAGATTGAAGTAGAGCAAGCTCCAACTACAACCAGATGGTGGACTGCTTGGAGCACCGTCTCGAACATGCAACTATCTACAAGCAAACTTGTATCCAAATCCTTCCTCATAACAGAAAAATTACTTACCTCCGCTATGGAATTACCATAAAAACTCGGCTCTGCCATCTTCTCTATCCCATTAATTCTCCGCATGCATGAGGCCACCTCGCTATACAACTTGAATGTGCGAGGGGTAATATAATGTTGTGCTCGTACCATATACCTCAAATTAAATTATATGACAAACCCAATGTTTATAGCTTACACTCAACAAAAATATGTTTTTATTACATATTTTTAATATATTAATATTAAATAAATATTTAATGTTATACTAATTGGATAAAGTGTTAATGTCGGTGGAAATGCAATCTCTACTTAAACCTCATTCATATTCAATATGTGATTTCACATAAATGAATTATCATAAAACCAAAAAAAAATAAAATCTAATAAATTTAATTTGAGTTACCGTGAAGTCAAAAGCATTACATCCTAACCTACTTTTTTTTATTTGTATTTTTATAGAAATATCCAAATTTACTTCTTTTTTACTTATATTTTCGTAGCAATATCCCAGTTTTTAAAGATAATTGTATTCTCATAGAAATATCCAAGTTTGTAATGATATTGCTAAGGAAAATAGCAATATCCAAAGTTTTTAATGATTAATCTCCAGGCTCAAAGCGTTGCCTTTTATTTTATGTGAACCCTTGGATATTCGTGAAAAAATTAAAGTAATATTTTTTTAATTAAATCTTTATTTATTAGTGTTCGCTTAAAGTAATATTTATAATTTAAAAGGATTTTGAAATTTTGAGATTTAAAAATAAAACGATCATTAAATTAATTAGAAAAAGAAGTTCTTTTAAAAAAATTAATTTAAATTAAATATTAAATATAATTATTTAATAATTAATAAAAAAAATATTAAATTTTAAATAATTAAAAAAATAATTATTATCATAAAACTTAAATCAAATAATTTTAATTGTTTTATTAAATTTTAATTAATTAATATGGTTTTTTTGTTATTTATCAAAATGGATATTATATTAAACAAATGTAAATTAAAAATAATAAAAAATATTAAAATAAAAGCAATATCATTATGTTTTATTTGTTGTAGTATTTTCTTCTTATTAAAATTTTAAAATATTCCTACTACTTAACTTTAAATAATAAAAAATTAATTATTATATAAAAAGTATATAATATTATTTTTTTTAAAAATTAAGCAATATTTCATTTTTAAAATTATTTTAGTTTTAATATTTATTTTTATTTTAATTAATTATTTGAAACTAAAACGATATTTTTATAAAATTCACAATATTTTTATAATAAAGTAAATACTAATCTTAATAATAAATAAAAGAAAGAAGAAAAACTTATAGAATCTCTATTCTAATATTGCTCACTGAAAATCTATATCATGTCTCTATTTTTTCATCTTTGCATTTATCATCACTTTCAACTTCTTTATGTTTAGATCAAGTTAAAAATCACTATAATTTTAGTTACTAAACATTGTGTTAACATTTTAGTTATCTAACAAATCTCCTTTCCATAGAAATGGTCATGATTTTAAAACTAATACTAAATTTATTATTCACAAGAAATTAGTGTTATTTTTGGTTGCTTTGTGTTTGCTAAAACTTGTGACAGTGAGTCTTCACCATGAGTATATGTAGTATAATTTTTTATTATATAGTTTAAACAATATAAAAAATTTATGAGGTGTCGGAAATGTTATAACTTCATTGTATTTTACATTCTAAGATTTGTTACAATAATATTAAATTATTTTTAATGCTAAATTCACATTTCTTCCTCTCAATTAGAATTGGTTTTTTCAAAATGTCAATTAGAATTGGTTTTTTCAAAATTTCAATTGAAGTTGGCTTCTGCAACACCTTTTTTTGTAATTATAATTATAATATGTATTATTGGGAAATGTTAGTATAAATATTCTACCAAACTTTTAATAATGTAATTATGTTTTCATTTAAATGAAATTTTTCCAAACAAGTGAATAATCGGGTGGAGCACCTACACAGTTTGTGATTTTATGAAAGGGAACCAATGAGGGGGAAATTGGAAAAAACTATAGTTGAAGTACCAACTTCTCACAATTATATCACTCGTTGGGATTTGTACAAAAGTTGTCCTAGAAGTATGAAAAACATACATCCATTTAAATATTTTGGAATTTCCTCCTGAATTTCTTATTTGGACCCATAAAATCTCATGTAAGAGAGCATAAAAAGGGGTAAATTCATGTGCAAAGAGTAGGGGATGCAAATGAATGGATCCATGAATAATGTAATTGAAATTTTGTGTCAAAAACTCCTATAGTTGATGGAAAATTTTTTAGGGATATTTGAATATATTTTTGTACTAATTATGCAAGTTCCCAAAAACCTAGATGCAAAATAGGGCTTCATTTTTTATTTGATGGGAAAGCACCAAGCCACTGAGAGGTGAGGTTTCTAAGGAACTATTGGGATGGTCAAGGGAATTCGTAGTGCTTTGCAAGATACCTAATATAAAATATTTGGTGTGAGAAGGCTCTTGGCTCATAGGGGTTTTGGATAACTTGTTAACTTTTTATTTGTGAAGGACAATGATTTTTGTATTTCTATCTTATGTCAACTAAGTAGCTTCTCTCCTAATGGCATGATAGTCTGGCTAAGGGGTGGATAGCTACAAAAGGATATATTACATAGATGTGCCTATAATTTGGTGGAAAATGACTTACTCATCATAAGTTTTAAACAATACTTAATTAAATCAAATAAGTGTTATCTTTGAAATACATAGCTTGTTATTTACTTGGAATTATGTGAATGATGCTCATGAATGTGCAATTAGATATTTCTCCTTGTTGAATTGAAATTTGATCTTATTTATAAATGGTTGTATGTTGCATCTTGAATGGAAATGAGTGTAACATTGAGAATTACCTTTGGAATCAAATAATAGGTGTAATATCAAAGCTATATTAAAACCTTTTGAAAGATAGTTTTATTATTGTGTGCGACAAGGAAGTCTACCTGCCAACATCCTTGACTAATGACAACCATAATGGTTGGTTCGTAATAGAAGATTCCAATGGGTATCAAATTATGAATGTTGGGGATTTACACTGACTTGTTAACAGAACCTGAGGATATGATGCTCATGGATAGGTCATTTCACTGACATTGTGAACCTAATTACAAGGAAAAAAGTTATTGTTTCATAGTGAATGTAAACGAAAAAATTCCTAACAAAATATCTGAAATAAATTGGTAGATTAAACCACTTATGAACTTGTGGAATTGACTTAGAGATATTCAGCGGGAAGGTCTTAGATTTCAACTTAATAATTTTCATTGCATTTCTCCCTTATTGGGACAACCATGTTAAAAATAGATTAATCCTATCTTGAAATGGGGAGAAGACCTAGTGATCTTCTTGTGTATTGTTTTTCTATTTTAATTGATAAGAAATTATATAAAGAAAATTTCCTTCTAGAAATGGAATTATTAGTATTATCTTTATTTACACCATAAAGGAATTTGAAGCCTTAAAATTATCAAATTCAATTAAGTGATAAGATCTAACCAAGACTTTCCAAACTTGTTGAAATAAGACTTACAGTCTTATTTAAAGTACTTTCAATGAAAAATGAACATTGCTAAGAAATATGGACGATTAAAATATATGTGAAGTGAAAATGTTCAAATACCTAATAATTTATTTAAATATACTTTAATATATATAAATTATTTAAAGTACTTTCAATGAAAATGTTTATTTAAATATACTTAATGTTTATTTAAATATACTTTAAAATATATAAAATATGCATGAAAATGAAAATAAATTCATGTGTTATAATAGATCTCAACACAAAGAAATGAAAAGGAAATTCGATGCAACATAATACCCAATTTCCATTAAGCATAATGATATAAGGCATCTAAATTCCCTTAAAGAATTCTTAGCTATAATGAAAATTCCCTCAAAAATTATAGATATAGAAACTAAACTTAAACATAAAATAAAAATTATTTTATTTTATATTTTATTAATTTTAAATATTTAACTACTTTATATCATATTATAAGCTATCATTCCATTTTATTTTATCACAATTGTTATAGGGATTTTGAGCCTCAATATATTACATTATGGAAAAACATGGCGATAAACCGTAATTTTAGTGAAGGATGCAATGTTGGAAAACATATTTTTATTAAAACAATAAATATATTGAATTGTATATTTTTCATTGTATTTAAAATTTAATATTAAATTCATAAAGACCTTCACAAAAAATTTTAGTCTAAATAAGAGACCCATAAGTTGAAACGAGGAAATGTTGGAGGAGCGTGGCATGTCATTAGAGGAGTTGTGGGAGTGGGTGTTGAAGCTGAAGTTTGGTTGAGCACTTTCAACATAGGCAAAGAGGCCACTCTCGCTGTGTTGCTTTCAGAAGGTTCTCGTTTACTTCTGTTTGGCCCTTTCTTCCATTTCTGAAACCGAATCAATGATGGCTTATATGGCACAAGAGCAGAAGACATGAAAACATGGAGTGCAACATGTCTTTGGAGGGCATGTGGGAGAAGAAGCTAAAGTGAGGGGGATACAATTAAAGGTAACCATTATATTTTTTAACCTAATTTATTTAAATTTGAGAATCTCTTGATTTGACATTTTTTTTCAACAGAAAAAACAGAGCTTCTTCATATCAAAAAGGGAAGTTACATATTTCCAGATTAAACGATGAAGAGACGAAACAAAAGAAACATCCAAGTACAAATCTAAAAGGACTTTACAAAGAAAAAACTAAGTGGCTACATTGCATACAACATTCAAAAATTTAGCCTCCTAAAATCCAAAACCATAAGAAAAACCATAGGAACAAATATCCAGTAATCAGAACTCAAAAGAGCCCTCTTCTGAGATGAATCCATGAATCAAAAGTACGAAAAACATTCTTCCAAGAAAAAGGGAAACCCCTCTTTTAGACAGAACATCTGCTTCCATATTCTTCTCCCGATAGATATGGATAAAAGAAATGTTGCAGAAAGAAGAATGAAGCACAAAAATACCTCCATCAAATGGAATAACAGAGGAAACTAGAGGGAACTCCATCCCTGCATTCACTCAATGACAAAAAAAGAATCACCAATCACCTTCAAGGAGTCAGTAGCTAGGAAAACAACTACCTCTGCCTAACAACTTGAACCAACTCCACCATTCCAAAATAAATGGTATGCCATGTTGGGGAAAATTTTAATGAGTTCCCCATAAATAAAGTCCCCAATAGCAAAGGCATTATCAAAATATCCTATCGGGAAAAAATATCCCAAGTACTGGAGTTATACTGAGCGCCGAGAAGGTTTAGGGAACCAAAGTTTGATCTTAAGGAAATAACTGACAATATTAACACTGACAAAATGATAATATAGAACCCAGTCCCCAAAGATGAATGCATTTTGAGATCTCCATATCCCCCAAAAGACATATAAGGGAAAAGCACAAAAGGGTCTATGATAGGAAGGCCAATACATTAAGTAATAAAGAATGGAGGACCAATCCCTGACAAACAAGATATTTAAAAAATATGCCATGTGAACTCAAATGGCCTTCGCAAAAGAGAATTTAATAAGAAGGTGGAAAACATCATCTGGAGCAGCATAATAGAGATGGCGCCAGCCTAGACCTCGAAATCCCCTTTTCATCAGATTCTTCCAAGTCAAAATCTTGTTGTGAATGTTCATCCATGATAAGCAGTTAATATTTATAGGCACATCCAATTTTCACATGGGAATAGTCCAGAAATCAAAGGGTCCAGGGGTGGAAGAATAAACAAGGTATATATCAAATTCCTTGACAAAAATGTTGCCTCCAACTTCACATATTCCCCAAACTAAGGCATTGGATCTGTCACTAAAATGAATTCGAGCCTCAACAAGTTTGAGCCTCTATGTCTCCCACTCAAGATCAAATTCAATACTAAGGGCCGATTCCCATGAATGAGACCAAGAGAGAGCATCACGTACCCAAGGAATTGCATTTTTCATATCTGACAATTGACTATAACCCAACCGATGTAATGTTAAGACCATTTGAGGAGAAAGGATCTGCTCACCATCAATACTCTTGATACAATCTAATCCAATCATTATTTTGTTTCCATTACCAACTAGCCATCTCAGGTTACCACATAACCAACATTTAGCATTCATAAGGTTGCTCCAAATCATTAATTTTTTGCTCATAGAGGATGCACCATCAACAACCCATTCCTCCAAGCTCTGATGAAATAGGTATTTAATCTTCATAATTATGCTCCATAAGCTCGATACATTGAAGACCCTCCAATTATTATGAGAGAGGAGAGCCAAGTTAAATAGTCTAGTGTCTCTTATTCCCCAGCCACCCAAATCAGTAGGACAAGAGAGGGAGGCCAGCGTAATGAGGTAGATCTTATTTCCTTGACTGATTCTAGACCACAAAAATTTAGCAAGAATGGCATTAATTTGTTGAGTGATCTTTGCGGGTAGTAGGAATAAATGTATCCAATAAACTAATATTCCTTGAAGGTATTCCTTTATCATGACTACCCTGCCACCCAAAGACATCCATTTATGGTCCCAAAAAGATATTTTTTTATTTTATTCTATGGACAAGCCACTCCCAATCAATAATGTGGTAATTACATCGGTTTAGTAGACTACCCAAATAAAAAAATCCTATAGATAAAAAGGAGGATTTGATTCCAAATAGAGAATCTAGTTGCCGACATACCATTCTGTCCTTCTCTTCAGAGATGAGGGTTGATTTATCATTGTTAATAGTAAGTCTTGTGGCCCGATCAAAGGTGGCGAGATTCTAAATATTTAGTGGCATCGAAGCCAAGGACGTCATCTATGAAGAAAAGGTGATTATTAGTTGAATAAGGAGTGAGCAAGCATCCAAAGATGACACCATTTATTTTAGCAGCAAAGATGATACAATTAAGGGAGTCCATGACCATAATAAAAAGGAGTAGAGATATAGAACAAACTTGTCTCTATCCTCTTAAAATAAAGAAGAAGTTGGTAGGGAGAGAATCAATTAAAACTACCATTGAGACTGAGGATACACATGCCATTATCCACTTTACATGTCTATGAGGAAATTCAATTCTGTGCATAATTATGCATATAAAATCCCAATCTACTCAATGATACACCCTCAGAAGGTCAATTTTCATTAGGCAAGCCTTTTGTTTACTCACCTTGATTGAATGGATGCATTCTTGAGCTATGGGGACGACGTCCTGGATCCTCTTGCCAGGACGAAAACCAAATTGCTTTGGACAAATGTATGACAACAAAATCTTATTGACTCTCGTAGCAATAATTTTAGAAATTGCTTTATAAACAAAGTTACAAAGAGAGATTTGCCTAAAATCTGAAAAACAGATCCTTTTAGATTTCTTAGGAATTAAAGAAATGAATGTTGCATTGACAACACCTGAGATTTGTCTAGAAAGTAGGCATTCGTCAACCAGCTGAAGTAGATCCTGATTTATGATATCAAAAAATGATAGGTACAACTCGACGGGCCACCCATTAGGCCTTAGGATTTTGTCTTTGGCCATCCCTTTCAATGTATCAATGAGCTCATCTTCTTTGGCAGGAGATTCCATCATATCTATAGAATCATCATTGACAACTTGAGGATAAAGTCTATCCAACTCCTTCTTGTCATTAAATTAGTCACCCCCTACTATTTGTATTGATTGTTGAAGAATATGAACACCTCATTTTTAATGCCCTTGAGGGAATTAAGGATATGGGCTTCCTTATCCCTAATTTTCCATATTGTATTAATATCCTTTCTTTTAGAAGAAGCTTGGTGGAAAATTTTGTATTTTTATCCCCACCTTGAATGCATACAACCCTACTTTTGAGCCTCCACTCCTCCTCCTAGGCCCTAAGGATGTTTTTTTTTTAATTGGCTCCAGCACCAAGTCATTTTTTTAACTTGAGAAGAAATCAACAGATGAAGAGTCCATACGAAAGGCCAACTCATCTTCAATTTTTCTTCATTCTGTCTTTTGTTCCTCCTTTTGCTTTCCAATCCATACTCGAGCTTTAGACTTTAGCCCCTTAAGTTTTTGATAGACCATATTTGATTGATTTGGAGGGCCAGTTGAAAGATTCCAATAATTGGTAACCAGATCCCTAAAATATTGTTCTTGAATCCAATGATGATTAAATTTAAAAGGAAGAGGATCATGTTCCTCCACTCCCCTTGATTGTATCATAATCTTGATGGTATGAGTCTGCAGAAAATAAAGAGGTGGATTCCAGGGCATCCATCCAAGTTGACAAGGATGAGTGAATAAAAAATATGTCTAGTCATTTAGCTATTCCATACCCCCCAACTCTTCCATTCCTCCATGTTGGGCACATAATCGAAGGGACTATCCCTTGAAGGGTGCTTGATAGAGAAGAGGGCCTTGAAATAGATGGCCAATGGATCCAGTCTTACCTTCAAACCATAACATTCTCTATCACCCATAGTAAATTTGAGGTCACCTGTAATTATGAATTGTAGAATGCTACTCCCTCCAACTTTCTCCCAAAAGGCCTTCCTATTTTTGTAAAGGCCATATATGTTCATTATCTGGATCCTTTCGCCAAGTCCCTAATAGAAATCAGATAGAATGATTCCAACAATAGACTAATATGCTTTGAATGTAAACTTCTTTGGATTCCATAGTGCAGCTAATCCTCCTTAAAATCCATTGGCACTTGTTGCACAAGAAATCCAGCATGGACATATCCTTAGGAGAATTTTATTTGCCTTGTCCTTAGAAATCGTCCTCCTGTAATAAAATGAGATCAAGGACCTTCGATTGAATTATCCATAAGAGAGATCTAGGAGATAGGGGTGATCCCAGACCATATATAACCTAAGTGTTTAAAGATAGTTTAATAAAATTCATTTGAAATATATCTAAGAAAAATACGAGTGTAAAATAAATAATATACAAAATAGATTTTTGGGTTTTATTATTCAGTGTATGATTTTGGGATGTTCATGATGAGTACTATAGAATTTTCTATGCGGGGATTAAAAATGTTGAGAATTCAAATGTATATTTTATTTGTAATTTGAATAATTTTTTTTCCTTATATAAGTGGTATTTTTTCATGATATGAGATATTTTGAACCTTCTTCTTTATTTTTTTGGTCAGTCTTTCCTAACTTTTTACCACAATGAAAATGGCCCCAAGTTGAATATCAATTCCGAGGCTATTTTTCTTTGGATTAATTAAGACTACGGGTCTAGGTTCAATCCGAACATCACTCCCAAGCACAATTATCCAATTATATAAGGCCTAGTCAATGGCTGGCCTTTTTCTAACTAGCCCTCGTCAAGTTTCCTTCAACTCCACATGCTTCACTCTCAAACTATCGCACACTCTTACGTATGTCCTACCTCTCCATGTGACTCTACTCTTAGTGCTCATTCCAATTCCTCCAATGCCAACACTTCACTGTTACCTCAACAATTCCTCCTTGGGTAACAACAATGATGAAAATTAGTAGACTAGTTCCCTTTTATGAGGCTATTTATTTAACGGGGTTGTTAACTCGTTTGTTGCCACTCACAATAGCTCTTGGATATTAATTCACTTGATTTGTGTTGTATCCTAGATCCTCTTCAATGAAATGACTTCCCGGTGGTTTGATAGATGTTAGTGTGATGTCATGTTTGGTCTCATTCTCCTCAATAGGCTCTCAATGCTTCTCTTCTATATACCTTCCCTGTAGTCCCAATGGCTGATACAACGAGTTTCATGATCCTTTTCATCAATAGGATTTGTTAGTTGACCAGACAACATGTTTCTCGTTGCCACTCCTCACCTTGCTAACCTTTCTGATTTGACACTAGAGAGGTGACTGAAATGAAATGAATGAGAAACTATCTATCTTCCAAGCCCATATCACATGCTTGTTGTACCAACCCATAACACATTTCCAGTTAATGATGTTTTCTGTTTAGAATTCTATTATATCAACAAAATTAAATTTTTTCTTTCCTCTTACTCTTAAGGAATCTTATCAATTTGGCTCCAACATCTCCTTCTTACTATTTTCCTTGTTCATATTTTCTTTGTCCTACAAAATATTAGAGTCTCGTTCTATCTCATTGTCTTTTCTCCAACCCCTGAATTCTTGTTATAAATATTTGGATTTCCTAATTCACAATTAACCTTTTCCTTCCTCTTTCTCTACATTCAAGTCCTACTCTATGGATTCTTATAATTATAGGGACTTCTACCTTTGTAGTTTAATATTAATGTTAATTCCAAAATTCCTCTTCTTAAAGATTCAAATCGCATAAAATTAATAATTAATGAGTTATTAACCTAAATTAGGCTCCATACCCTAGTCAAAATTACATACAAAATTTGTAGCAAAATGAAAAGTAACCTAAAATATTAACAAAGAATAACACAACATTTGGGCCACAAATTCCTACTCAACCATCATATTGAATTAGGATTACAATTAGAATACATCAAATATTTTCATTTATGGTTTTATAAGCATTTCCAACCTCTCTAAATATAACTTAATCTTTCTACAAATCAAAAATTTATTCTTCTCACATAATTGTAATTTATCAATCCCATAAATATTCTAATATGGGACTTCACTATTTTGACCAATATCTTAGTATGCTTATTTATCAAGGGATTTTTTAAAAGTTGAAAAGTACTTCTCATGTAATTGCAATTGGTCGATCCCATAAACACTCTACATTGGGGCTTCACCTTGTTGACGAATATCTTATTATGTTCATTCATGAAGTGGGTCTAGAAATTATGGAAACTAAAGCCAATATATTGTAGGTATTGGTGGGATATATAAAGTACCAAGTATCTATAAGGTATTGGGAGTATTAAGAAAGATATTTAATCAAAAAAATTATCATTTTTATTGGAAATATGCAGCACGAAAAAGCTTCAATAAAATGACTTTGAAATATATTTATCATTATCTAGTAAAATTAGAAATATTCTTTAATATTTCATGAATGAAAATGCTATGCCACAAGTTCACTACACTCTATTTTCTTCATACTCCTTAACCTCTTGTATAAAATCACTACAATTCTATTCTTGAATGAAATAGTTTATTTTATCCCACTCAACATATCCTTAATGTCTACCTATTTTCTTCTTAATGTAAATGTTTTTATAAATATCTTTTTCTTTATCCTCGAGATTTACAAATTACTTCCAAAACTTTCCTTTTAAGTACAACTTGAATTAATTGAGGGAAATCAAATTTCTTTCTCTCAAAGTCATGTTTGGCCTAATCTTCATTTGTAGTTTATTAATATAGGTTTTATCTTTTTCATTCCAATCACATTCCAACAAATTTGCAGTGATCCAAGCCTATTATTTTATCATTTTATCCAATTTCTATGCGTATATTACTTTTATTTCCAATGAATGACTTTAACGTGTTCCATATTCTATCTTCCATGTGTATGATTCTCTACACCAAACGTTGTGAAACTTTTATAACCTAACAAAGGATCATGCGACTAACCATAAATAGAAAAGGGTTCAAGAATTATAAAAATCCTCTCACTGCACTACGGAACTATAGAGTCATAAGGGCTGCTTGTAGCATGCTATGATAGTTGGAGAGCATACTTTGATCGGTTAGGGCGCCAAAAGAGTGAAAGTTTACTATACTGTGATTAAACTCTTGTTTACTGTAGTAAATGGAAATACTATCTTTCAAAAACTTGATTGTAAGTAAACTCTACTTTGATGTAGTAAATGCAAATAAAGCCTCCCAAAATTAAAACAACAAGCAGCCCTAGGATGCATGAAACTTAGACTTTTAGCACACAATCTAACAACTATTGGTGGAATCCTTAAGTAAAAACTTCGGAAAACTATATATCCTTCACTTTTAAGTATCCTTCAAAAATTTACTGTGATTAAACTACTATTTAAAAAAATATATATCCTTCATTTTAAGTATCCTTCACAAATTTTACTGTGATTAAACTCCTGTTTATTTTCGTAAATGAAATTACTATCCTTTAGAAATTTTACTGTGATTAAACTCTTATTTACTATAGTAAATGAAAATACTATCTTTCAGAAATTTCATTGTAAGTTTATTGTGGTTAAACTCATGTTTACTATCGTAAATAAAAATAATATCCTACATAAATTTTACTATGATTAACCTCTTGTTTACTATAGTAAATGCAAATACTATCTTTTAGCAATTTCATTATAAGTAAACTCCCCTTTGATGAAGTAAATGAAAATAAAGCCTCCCAAAATTAATACAAGTAGCAGTCGTTGGTTGCATAGAACTTAGACTTTTAGTAAACAATCCAACAATTATTGGTATTCGACTCAGTATTGGCAAATTTTATTGAGAACAACAAACACTCAAAACTCCAAAACTCCAATATGTATTCTAACTTCCAAGGATATGTTAAAAAAAAAATATTTATACCACTGAATTTCTCCAATCGTCTTTCATTATGACAGAAAATTACAAAACTTACAAAGAATCAATAGTTTGGCTTTCCCACTGGGCTAACCTTCTGCTACATTCATCTATCCTCATAGTCTTCATAGTCTTCATGCTCCGCATCTCCTTTACGCCATAGACTTCAAATACATGGATTTTAGAAAAAACTTAACTGGGGCTCTAATACCATTGTACAAGCCCAAATAAACTCCACAATGAAAGGGAACAATGAAAGAACATTATATTAATGATAAAATTACTTATTTATACATGTGAAATGTAGGTATGAGACCGTTGTGTCTCGGTAACTTATTAAGCATAAAAACAAAATGTAAAACTAATTACATGTTATACAATAACAATCCCAAAGGATTAGTTAACATACCTTCCCTTGTTTAAAAAAACTATATGCTCTAGGCAATTTCATCCATTGCCATCGCGACAGCGTATGTTTCGAGGAAAAATGATTTGTTTAAAACCTTTAACGATTTGGCATATTAAGCATAACTCATATTCTTTAAATATAAAAAGTCCATAGTATTATATTTTATTTTCAAAAAATTAAACACCTACTTACGTAATTTGAATAAAAATGGGAAAGGAAATTTATCTTTTTCGAAAGGTCCTATTATTTTAAAAGCTTCAGAGAAGTTGAAAATAATTAATATTATATTGTAATAATGGAGAAATGGTTACATGGTTGTAACGTAACTCCTTAAGATAGGATTACTTCCTAGGTTGTAGGATTTTTTCTCACCTCCCTATTCTTTTAAGATGTATTTATTGTCTCACATTTTATTAATTGAATATGAGAGTGTACACTCCAGTTTGTGCAGTCTCCAAGTGCAGCTTCCTCACCTGTGAGCTGCTAGTTAATTCAATTCATGTTTTTCTTTCTAGCTTTCTAACATGGTATCAGAGCTCATATCTAGTGAGCTTGATTTACCTATAGAGTCTTATTAGCTACATTAGAGCCTTAGTGGTGGTTACAGAGCCTTCGTGGCTACAGAACCTTCATGGCTATAGAGCCTTTGTGGCTACAGATCCTTCGTGTCTATAGAGCCTTTGTGGCTACAGATCCTTCGTGGCTACAGTGCCTTCGTGGCTATAGTGCCCCAATGGCAACAGAGGAGCCTCAGTGCTCACATTTTTAGAGTCTAGGTGGTCGAGAGTGACATACCTTACTCACAGGGAGAAATTTATTTTCTCACAGGTCTCAGTATATCTCCAACTAAGCACAAATAGGTCATCGCACCTTTTGGCCTGACAGAAGCGATCATCATTGCAAATCTCAGGGTCAAACCCGTGATGATCAACCTCTCCCTAGAGGGATTTTAAAGCATCATTGTTTTTTAGTTTGAAAGAGGCATGACATGTTTTTTATGGTTCTAAGCTATAGATCAAGTAATTTGGTGGCAAATCTGAGTTGCAAACATAGAGATCATGGTAGATTCATGGTAGATCGACCATATCGGAGGCAGATTGGGTAGTTTGGTGGCATATCTGTGATCAATTCAGAGGTTCTGGTATGTTTTGATTATAAAAAAATTCTTGTATCTTGTAATTGTTCACTTGTTTAGAATTGACTATAGATCGAGGGATTGGGATTTCGGTCAGTTGAAAATGAACAATTTTACAGAAGCTTATCTCAACGATTCTTATAAAATTGATGGGACCAATTATACCAATTGGAAATTCATGCTACAAACATTGCTTGAGGGATTGAGCACTTGGTCAATCTCATAGAAAATTTTAGGGGCGAATGTTCGCCCTTTGGCGAAATTAAGGGGTTTAAAATTTTTAGTGGGCGAATATTTTGTATCATAGTACATTTTTACAAATCACCTCAAATAGCCCACCTCATTTTAAGGGAAGGGAGAGGGTAAAAAAGGTAAATTTAGCCCTTGAAATTAGGAGTTAAAACCTTCCATTCGCCCATTTTCAAGAATAGGTTTTATTTAAGTGAATCCATTCGCCCATTTTCAAGAATAGGTTTTATTTAAGTGAATCCTATGGGCCAAATACCATATTTATAAAAGAGGTGTGGTAAATTAATAAAAATATAAATAAATGAGAAGTATGGTAAATAAATAAAACATTTTTTATATTTA
>APFE031224961.1:61994-84198 GCA_000404065.3 Pinus taeda | reverse complement strand
CTATGACCTCTAAATCCATAAATAATCTGTATTAAATACATGTTAGACCACATGGCATAATAACTAACTCAACTCACCCTATAAGCATAAATATAATAAGAAAATCATACAATAAGTTAAAAGAATGGTTGATTTGACTAGGTTAGGAGGTAAACTTACACATATAATTACCCATTTATGAGGCTCATCATCACCCCCTTACTGAAGGTGTTGCTCATCCTCTGAGAAACCTAGTCAATCTCTTCGTCTTTCATGGCCCTGGTGGCCTCTTTAGCATCCCAGGCTTCTGATGTGGTCTGCTTATGTTCTCCATAAAATCCTTCCTTTCTATCTATGTCCTTCAACTACTCCTTCTCCTCTTCTTCTCTTCTGCCTTCCAACATGCCTAATATGAGTGGAGGACTCAGTTTGAGGCCAATCCATTTGACCTTCAGCTTTTGCATGGAGTGCTTGTACATTGGAACTCTTTTCAATGCCTCCCTCAGCCTCATGGGGGAATGGTATTCTCTGATCTACACGCTGTGGGGTAGGGTGTTCGATCTTCTCGTACATGCATGCACATAGTCGTCCCCAAGTAGCCTAATCATATCTTCAAAGTGTGCAATGGCTTGTTCCTAATTGGCGAGATATTTAGGGGCAATATGAGGGTCATTGGTAAGCAGGTTGTGTGTGCTGATGAGTGCCATAGGATCTGATGGCTTAGCTCTTCTCATCAATGGTTCATTCTACTCTTTTATTAACAATCTTTTCATTTCTGCTGCCCTCAATTCTTCATGGTTCATCGATGATGCCATGGACATTAATTGCAAATCCCCTAGCTTAGCGTTGGGGTCTCACACATTCAGGTCTGTGAGGGTCATGTTGTGTAGATAGAGCTCTACCATCTTTGCTTTGTCCTCGGAGGTGCTTTGGTCATACAAATCCATGAACTGCCTGTAGTCTTGGAAAGGCATTGTGCCTCTTTGTGCCAAAGTTTTTATTTGGAATTGAAGCCATTGATATTTTAGATAGAGGCCAAAAGATTTGGCTGGTGTTCTACATTGCAATGCTTCAACGAATAAACTAGCCATGTATGCCAAATAAGTCTCCTTCTCCTATAGCTGCCTCCTGAGTAATTCTTTTTTGTTCTCAAGGTGGCTTCTTGTAATGGCTTCTCTGTCTCTCAGAACACTCAATTCCTTGCCTATTTCCCTGAGTTTGTCTTCCATGTGGTCAATATTCTCAACTCATTTGGACTTGGTTATCTGCATCCACCAATGTGTTCTTACTCTCTCTTTTTCCAATTCGAAAAATAGTGGAATTGCAAATTTATGTGGGATTATCTTGCCTCCCCCAAGTAGTCTATAATAGGAGTTAAGATTAGGCTAGGGGTTAGGTTCTTGTAGCTCTTGAGCTTCCTCCTTCACCTCTGGCTGTCCTCCTATCTTTTCCTCAAGTTTTTGTGTCTCCTTAGTTTGGATAGTGTCTCCTATAAGACTGTTTTAGGGTCCTGTAAAATTTCCTTCCCCTTCCATGTAGGAGATCTTGTAGTCCTCCTTTCATAGGTTATGGGTGTCTTGGAAGGAGATTCTTTCACTTGGGAAAATAGTGAATCTTCAATGTTAATGGGAGTCTTTGATGAGGGCTGATGTTTGCCTATTTTGATTCTGGTACTCTTCCTTGCCCTGAAATACATAGAGGTTTTTCTTTTCCTCTTCTGCTTCTGCTTGACTGGTGTACCTAGGGCAGTGAGGGAAGTTGTTGCTTCTCTTTCCAAAGTTTCAGGGGGCTCTTCTCTTTGCTCTGCCCTCTCTGCCTCCTTTTCTCCCTATCCCGTCTCTTTTTCCTCCTCCCGCTTTGTCTCTTTTTCTACCTTGTGATCTATCTCTTCAAATCTTCCCTCCTATATTCCTTTTCTTTCCTCCTTCCTCTCTTGCTCTGTTATTTCAGCACTAGCTTCATCTTCTCCTCCTTGTTGTTCTCCCTCCTCATTGACAGAAGGACTAACATCATAGGTTAATGCCTTGATGTCATCCTCAACTGTCATATTTCTGAAAACTACCCATGTTATAGGGATTGTAAGGGTATGGAGGGCTTCCTCTACTAGAATTTTCATTAGGCCATGGTGAGCTAGCTGCTGTGAATTTCCTTCTTGTACCTTGGTGATGGAGTCAATGAGGGACTGAAGGAGAAAGTAAGGGATACTGAGCTTTTGATGTGCTGAGGTATCCATGCCATATCTCAATTCTTGGAGGATTCTGAAATTATATCCATAAACAATGTTGTACCTCCCCTCACAAGAAATATATTTGATTACTTGGTAGCTAAAATCATCCCAACGATATGGTATACTAGCCCTCCTAATTGCATTTTTGTCTTCAACAGGGATTTCATTATCTTGGAAAAATTTCTTCTTGGTAGCCTAGCCAATTGGTTTCTCATCTTTACTCCAAGGCAGCCAAAGAGGAAGGGTAGTGACCCTACTGATGAATTTAGTGGTTATTTCAATGGAGAGGCCTCTAATGGTTATAGTAGCATGTGTTCTTGTGTGAGGGACCAGAGAGAGAGGAAATTCATGGGAAATTTCATCATCAAACCCTCTAAACTTCAAAATAAATTCATCGAGTTTTCCCTTGTGAATATTTCCACCACTTGAGGATGTGTATGGAGTCTGGTGGTGTTAGTGGGCTCTTTTCTCATAAACCCCCCTGTCATACTACTTGTACTTCTTTTGAAACTAGATATGGAGGTGGAGACAAATTTTTTTGAGTGAAACTAAAAAACAGAGGGGACTGTGTTTTTTTTTTAAACAAACATTTTTTTATTATTATTATGTTTGTCTACCCTCTTAAAGACTCATTTAATCTCCAATTTGAAACCAACTCTTTCATAATTTGATATTTAACAGAGGGCATTCATGAACCCTACCTCTTCAGATTGAAATTCGTGCCAAAAATCACATTTCCTCCCTTCAAAATGACTCACTGCCCCTCTTGTAGAAGCCCACTATCCCTCTTGTAGATTTCCTGTAGGTGCTCCTGTAGAAAATGTCGAGAGAAAAAGTATGGAGGATTTCGATGGAGGATGGTGGATACGAGGCTGTGGGGGCACAAGAAGACTACTGTGTGGCTGAGTTGTGAGGAGAAACTGAAGAAAATGTGGTGAGAATGCATGGGGATGAGTGCTCATTACCTTTTATGGTTGTTCTCGGTTATGAGTGCTGAGCTGACAAGGTGTACGTTGCCCAGGTTAGGACCATTGGTCCCCACCTGCTTGTTCATCATGACCCCCCTCATAATCATCACCTCATCACTGCATCAGAGTTAACATTTCCTCCCACTACCTATCCTTCACATCTTTTTCTTGAGTTGACTATGCGCACATGTGGGTGGTATCTAAGTTAAGTGGAGTCAACTAAATGAAAGTGTCCAAGTTAACTGACCATGTTTCCCTCTTTTGATTTCAACCATCTCGTTGCCTTCGTATGATTCCTAATTACATAAATGCAAATAGAGGAGTGACTTAGCTACTTACCTGTGATCCAAGTGTATTTGCTACCATCGACTGTGAGGTGTTGTGGCTTTCTCGGCTGCATGCCTTCTTTTTCCTTCATGCATGTTTTCTCTGATTGCTGATGGATTGTTGTGTGTTTTTGTAGGTTCTTCTTTTGCTAGAGCTGATCTTCATGTGCCTTTTCAACCTTCAGATGTGTTGTCCCTTGCTGCTAGTGCTGGACTTCTATGGGATCAACTGCTACAGGAATTCCTACAGGAGCTCCTATAGCTGCTTCTCCCCTTGAAAATTTAGCTATTTCCCTATGCTTGGAGCTTGAGAATGATGCCAAAAGTGTAGATGAATGATGGAGAGATAGTAGGTAAGCTTCAGGTAAAGTTAATGGTGCTTCTTCTTCTTCTTTTTTTTTTCAAAACCGAAAAACTATTTTTCTGTGTTTTTTCTTGGAAAAGGAAAAAAATGATAATGGTGATTGGAGTATGATGCAGGCTTGGAATTAATGGCAAGGAGGTTTGGAGATGGTAAGAGGGATTATAGGTTCCTCATGAAGCTTTTCTTATCCCTCAAACTACCTCTTGTAGACACCTTTGGCTCTCTATAATCCCTATAGGAGCCTCCTGTAGAAAACACAGTTTTGGAAGAAGAGGTATAGTGGGGTGAAAGAGATGCCAAAAATGATGGGGGAAGGCGTGGAGAAGATGAGATGGATGTTGGTATGAATGTCACGGTCCCCTTGGAACCTTCTCCTGTTCCCTGTAGTCCTCCTGCAAACCTGCAATGCAATAAAAAATCATTTTTCTTCCTCCTTTTTTTTTTTGTTTTGAAAACAACTAGGGTGCCTTAAAGAGGTTTTCGCCTTAATTGCCTGCCCTGGGTGCCTCCAAGCGAGGATTTCACCCCAGGATATTATTTTTTCCTTCTTCTTTTTTTGACATCATTGGACTGCCTCAGAAGGGGTTTTCAACCCAATGATAGGACTCAAGCGCCTCATGGAGGTTTCCACTTGAGTCCTTATTTTTTCTTTTTTTCTTTAGTGAGTGGGTGAAGTGGAAGCTAAGACATGCTCCACTACCATCACTGTTTAATTCAAATCTTCAATAAACTCTTGCTTGGAGAGGGGTTTCTTGTAGACTTTCAACTGATGTCCATTGACAAGCAAATGGTTGGCTTCATCATCAATGGTTCTGATCAGAACTGAACCATTGTCATTGCATTTCTCCGCAGTGTAGGGTCCCAGCCATCTTGTCCTTAGCTTGCCTTTGAAATCCTTGTATCTTGAATCATAGAGTAATGCCCAATATCCCTCTTGGAATTGCTTCTCCCTAATATTTTTGTCATGCCATATCTTTCTCTGAAGCTGAACTACCTCTGTATGGAGAAGGGCTTGCAATTTGTATTCATCCAATCCATTGAGCTGAAGTAATATCTCCTTCTGTGCATGTTTGAGGTCTAGGTGTAGTTGAGCTACCATCCTTAGGGTATTGAATTCAAACTCTATTGATAACAAATCCTTCTTCCCATAGACTATTTCATAGGGTGTAAACCCAGTGGTGGTATTCCATGTTGTGTTGTAGGCCCAAGTGGCCTCAACTAATCTATCCGTCCAGTCTTTTTTGTTGTTGCTCACTACCTTGGTTAGGATCCCTTCCAATGCTCTGTTAGTGACCTCCACTTTCCCATTGGCTTGTAGATGGTAAGGGGTGGAAGTCATGTGCTTGATCTTGTGATGTGTGAGTAGGTCTTCAATCAGGTTGGAAGTGAACTAACTGCCTTGGTCTATGACCAACTCTCTCAGATACCTGAACTTGTAGAATATGTTTTCCCTCAAAAAATCAGCTACTTTTTCCTCTATTGCTGCTTTGATTGCTTTTGTCTCCGCCCACTTTGTCAGGTAGTTGGTGCACACAATGATGTACTGCTTCTGATTTGAAGGGGGATTGATAGGTCCCACAAAGTCCATGCCCCACTTTTCAAATGGCTCAAAGGTCACTTGAGGTTGCATGGGCATTTCATCCTTTTGAGTGGGTTTCCCCATTCTTTGATACCGATCACACTGGCTTGTGTATCTCCTCACATCCTGATGAAGAGTGGGCCAGTAGTAGCCTGCTTGCAATATCTTGAAGGCGATTCTTTTTGTTGCAAAATGACCTCCACAAGGCCCATCATGACAGGTTAGGAGGATGTCAAAGAATTCCTCCTCCTTGACACATCTTCTCAAGATCTGATCTAGGCCAAGTTTGAAGAGGTTGCCTCCAATCCAAGTGAAAGAGATGCTTTTCTTTACTATCTTTCTCTTCTCCTTTGAGGATAGGTGTGGTGGGAACTGTGATGAAACCAAGTAGTTTGTTGTATCAGCAATCTATGGAGAGAGTATTGATATAGCAAATAGGTGTTCATCCAGCATTTGGTCATCCACCATTCCTTCTTAAATTGCAGGCAAATTTACTCTAGACAAAAAGTCAGCAACAACATTCTCTTTACCAGGCTTATCAATAATGGTCAGCTCAAACTGTTGCAGTAAAAGCAACCATCTAATAATGCGAGAATTGACATTTGGTTTGTTCATTAAATATCTAATTGCAGCATGATCAGTGTGCACAAAGGTTTGATAGCCTGTTATATATTGTTTGAATTTGTTTAAGGAATGCACGATAGCTAGGAGTTCCTTCTCGGTCACTGTATAGTTTAACTCTGCCTTTGACAAGTTTTTGCTTATAAAGTATATGGCATGAGGTAACTTTTTGTCAATTTTCCCTAAGGATACTCCTATTGCTTTGTTCGAAGCATTTGTGTGAATGTGAAAGGGTAGGGCCCAGTTTGGGCCTCTAAGAATTGGGGCAGTCACTAGCTTTCTCTTCAAGGTATCTAGGGCTTCTTGACAATTTTCCAACCATATGAACTCAACATCTTTGCCTAGGATGCCAAACAAAGGAGAGGTTAACTTGTTGAAGTCTTTAATGAATCTCTTGTAATATCCAGCTAAGCCTAGGAAGCTTTTGACATCTCTCATCTTTTGAGGAGGTGGGACCCTTTGGATGATGGCAATTTTGTTGGGGGTCCACCTACAATCCTTGTTGAGATATTGCAAGACCTAGCACGGTCCCTTCAATAATAAAAAATTCACATTTTTCCGGGCTGAGGGATAAGTTCATCTCAATACACTTATCTAGAACTTTTCCTAGGTTAGATAAATCTTCTTGAAAGTCAGAGCCATAAGGAGTAAAATCATCCATGTATATTTCTACTGCATCATGAACCAGTTCAGAAAATATACTCAATACCGCTCTTTGGAAAGTGGCTAGAGCGTTGCAAAAACCAAAAGGAAGGACCTGGTATGCAAAGGTACCCCAAGGAAAAGTGAAAGTGGTCTTATCTTGGTCTTTCAGGTTGATCTGAATCTGATTGTACTTGCTAAACCCATATAGGAAGGAGAAAACCTTTTTCCCTGCCAGACCGTCTAACACTTGATCTATGAAAGGTAAAGGAAAATGGTCCTTTTTAGTGGCCTTGTTCAGTTCCTGATAGTCGACACAAATTCTCCACTTACCATTTTTCTTTGGCACCAGCACCAAAGAAGAGACCCATTCACTGTCAGAGATGGGATAGATGAATCCTGCATCAAGCAATTTTTGCAGTTCTTCCTTAACAATATCTTTAAGTGCTGGGTTCATCCTCCTTTGAGGCTTCCTGACTAGCTTGCAATCTTCCTTGATGTATATATGATGAGTACATACTGAAGGGTGCACTCCCTTCATCTCCTTATAACTCCAAGCAAAGGCATCTAGATGTTTTCTGAATATGCTGCATAGCTCTTTCTCCTAGGAAGTAGATAGGGATGGATTGATTTTCAATGTTCTTTTTGGGTCGAACTCTATATTTTTAACACGGAGAGAAGTGGGATTGGCCACATAGAGATTGGTTGAGGGGTTGTTTTGGGTTTCTCTTATTATGACTTCTAATGGTGATACATTGGGAGGTGGATTCTAAATCAAATTTTCAATCATATCATCCTCATCTTGTGGTTTTTTCCCCATGGCGATTTCTAATGTATAAAGTGGCGTAGAATAAACTTCATCCTCATCTTCTTCCTCCAACCAGAGAGGTAGATCATGTTGTAGAAAAGGTTGGGCAAGAGGATATATGATTAACTGCTTGGACATGTGCCTGTTCTTTATGGTCATGTTCCTAGCTCGGTGGCTAATGTAGGCATTGGCTGTAGCCAACTAGGGTCTTCCTAGAATGAGAGGGTACCCAATGAGCTTTACCTTTGGCTGGAGAACTAAGAAATCAACACGGTACTCCCAAGAATCAATGGAGACAATAACATCTTCCACAATCCCCTCAGGGGTCACTGTGGAGCAGTCTGCTATCTACAACACTATCATGGTCTTCCTCAAGGAGCCCTAGAGGTTAAGTCTGAGCATTATGTCCTTTTTCATCACATTAATGGCAGCTCCCAAATCAATCAAGGTATGTGGGACCATTGTGCCATTGATGTGGACATCAACTACTGGGCTTCCAGGGTCCAGATATTTTGGATAGGTTATCTGCCCCAACATCAGGTCGGACAGTTTCCCTATGACATTGATGGTTGGGGCAACTCTCTTGCACCTTCCTGGATGCCTAAAGCACTTCTCTTTGATCAACCTATTGTAGATAGGCACATTTTTTACGGCTTGGAGAAGTGGTATCTTCACACATAAATGTTTCAATTCTCCCAAGAGTTCAGTCTCTTCTGGGGTAGGCTGGGTTGTCATGGATAGTCTCTTAGGAAAGGATGGATTTGCTTTAGGTTTGCTTTCCACTTTATCTTCCTCAACCTCCCTGGGTGGAGACTGACTATTTGGGAGAACTTTCCTAGATTGCAAGTTAATTCATTGAATCTCCACATCATAAGTTGGGCATGATGGTTCCCCACTATACACTTGTTGAGCCTGTTTGTTGTTCAGGTTTGGATTTGGCTGGGCAAGCATTTGGGGTTTCCTTGGTGGAGCAGAAGGTGACAACTGTGGTTGGGTAGGTGGTGGAGGTAGAAGAGCGAGAAGAGAATTGTATTGGGGCCTCCACCCCTGATGAGGTGCATTCCACTGAGGTTGTGGCTGAGCATAGGATTGAAATGAATGGGTGGCTGGTTGGGCATGATATTGAGATGTGAAGGACCAAGGAGGAGGCGTGGACTAGGAAGGATGAGCAGGTGGACCCCAAGAAGGTATGGAGGTGACTTGGTTGGGGTTGTAGTATGCCTGAGATGTCCCTTTCATCCCCTGCTGGTATGGTCTAGGTCCATGCGGCCTCCTTTGGTTTATGTAATAGATATATTCAGTGACTCCTTTGGCCCCTTGGTATACAACTTTAAGTCTGGGCAAGGAAGGACACTTATCTGCAGAGTGATCTTCTTCATAGACTGAACAAACCTCTATAGAGTTCAATGGGCATTCATTCCTAGGATGCCTCCTGGTCCATCTAGGGAAAAAAAAGGCCAAAGCCCTCTCTGCTTCCTCTTGTTTTCTTTTGATACGTAAGGTATCCATTTGCATGGCAAGAGTCTACAACATCTCACTCTTGAAATCTTCCAGCATGTTTCCAATTTCACCTTTAATGGATGAATTGGAAGAAGAGGTACTGGCTATGGGTTGACTCCCCCTACCTTTCTTTCTGTCTACCCTAGAATGGTTTCTAAAACCAGTTTTTATGTCCTCATAGGATAGTTGGTAGATGTCTCCCCCAGCCAGTAGATGGAGGGTGTCTAAAAGGCCTTCCCGAATTCCCCTGAGCAAGACCAACTTTAGAGACTCAAGGTCAAGTGTACACCTAGCCCTTTTGTAACTGAGTTGGAACGTCTCGTCATAGTCTTCTAGGGACTCATCACTTCCTATGGTCATTCAGAAGATTTCTTCTTTAGAATCTTTTGACCTACAATAGTCTCGATACTTGTCATTAAAGGCCTGCTGCATCTGAGCCCAAGTTGTGATACTATTGTCAAGTAATGCCTTGAACCAGTGCAATGCTACATCCTTGAGAGTAGAAGGGAACAATCTCAACTTTTGCTCATCTTCTGCATAGTCATAAGTTCGACAGATGATAGCAAACTCGAACACGAAGGTGTCAAGATCTTCTGTAGGCAGATCATGGAAGTGAGGTAGGGTTGAAGGACTTATATTCTTCATTTTGGTGTTCCCATTGGTTTCTCGAATGGGGAAGGTACCCTCTATTCTCTCTCCATTTCCCCTAGCATTTCTATTTTCATCCATTGGCTCCAAAGGAATGTTTTCTTCTTCTTTTTCTTCCCCTATAGGTTCTTCAAATATGTCTGGTTGTTCACCTAAGGGTTCTTCTTGATTGCAGCCACCGAAGAAGAGAGAAGGTTGGATGTGTGAAGCAGTGGGGGTGTTGGGCAAAATTTTTCCTAAGTTATCTCTATTCCTACAAGGCATGGAAGGAAATATTTTTGGTCGGTTTTTTTGTTTCTTTTTCCCCACACTAAAAGTACCTACAAAAACTGAAATTGTGAATTGAACAAAACAAATTGCAACTGGATGAAATGAATTGGCTGAATGGAAATTTGTAGAATTGAAAAGGAAAGCAAGGAAATGCAGAACTAAAATAAAAGAATTGACTAGTCTACTTTCACTGAAATAAACTATTAGCAGAATGTTGCAATAGAAAATAGAAGAAAGCGGTAATCACATAATACTTTGACGCTTCCCCAGAAATGGCACCAAAAAATGGTGAGCGTCAGTATTGCAGCAAGAATGCTGCAACTCCTGGGCTTCCAACTTTACTTTTATCAACCCGGTAGTTCGTAACAAACTTGGAAGCGTCGGTGCTATATGCACAAGTACTAGTTCTCACTACAGGTTGTCACTTGGTCAGTGGACGCGAGATCACTAAGAGCTCAAGCCAACTTCTATAGATCTTAGAAGAAGCTCTATGTGTGATGAAAGGAAAGAAATATTACTCTACAGATGCTATTCTAATTGCAGAAAGGAGAAAAACTAGAATGTAAAGCAAAACCTAGTAAACCCTAATTAACAAGCTAATTCTACTTTTTCCAAAAACATTATGGAGATCATGAAATAAATGCCATTACCTACTCAAGGAAATAAACAAAATCTAACCATGCTATTTCAGGAAGTAAATAAGCAAAAAACATATTTTTGGATTTTTATGTGTTTTTATGCGAATTTAACATGCATCTAATTTATTGTGTGTGAGTGTGGCAGCGAACAGGTGGAGTTAGAGGGAAGTTTTGGAGCTTGGGAGGATGTAGGATGGTGTGGATGGGTTCTAGGAGGTATTAGGTGGCCTTCTGGAGGCTCTTCCCGCACTTGGCCTTAAAAAGAAAGCCTACAGGAAAAACTATAGGAGGACACACGAAAGCTATAGGAGGAAAACAGGGAAACTATAGGAGGCCTACAAGAGGAGGCCGAGAGAAATTTTCACTATTTGGAGGGTGTGAGAGTGGGTGGAAAAGGTGGATGAAGGTTCGAATGAGGTGTTAGGGAACCTAAGGTCTACCATGAATCGCCAGGAGAGAGAAAGATGATTGGGTTTGCTCAAGGAGAGAGAACGAAGTTCTATGGAAAATGAAGGAAACTAGGGCAGAATTGAGGTGAGGTTTGGGAGACCTATAGGGCATGGATCAGATGGAGGGTGTGACTTCTAGTAAGCTGGACTACTGCTAGAAGAGATTTTCTACATAAAAATTGATAGTCAACCAAGAAGATCAAGCAACCAATGAAATGAGCGCATCCTAAGAAAACATAGTTTTGCATTGAAATGGCCTAAATTATGATGCATAGGAGGAAATTTTGGGAAAATATGTAAGAAAGGAAAGCATGTAAAAGTACTATTGCAAACCAGGAAGGGAACATGATAAAGAAGGTCTAAAGCAAAACAAAACTAGACTATCAGCCTACTAGAGAGCTGCAAACACTAGAAGTCCTAGGAATGAGGAAAATCTGTGTTTTTGGGGCAGCAAGAAAGTCTTTGCCTCAAATCATGGTCCCAGAGGGAGGAAGAAAGGCCAAGGCACTATTGCTAGCCATTTGAATCTTCTCTGATCACTTCTTAAGCTACTACCAAAAGCACAAATGGAAGCAAACTACTAAATCATCAAAAGCAACCTATTCTTAACCATAAGAGAATTATATCTAACAACAAACTAATCTACAAACTGAAGTAAAGAATACAAATACAATTGAAGAGAAGCTTGGCTGCTTGGATTGGGCCCTAACCTAAGAGCTTCAGCCCTCTAAGTTAACTCAGTGCTAGCTCAAAAAGGATTCCATCTTCATTATCAAAAAATAGCAAGATTACATAAAACTGTCATAAAATAGTAAGCTCAAAATTTGAGTAGATTTTACATAAGAAAAAAGAGTCAACCCTAGTGAGGCCCTAGGCCTCTCTACTTATACAACTGAAGCTACCAACAGCTTCCTTAAAATCATGGAGGCTTGGCTCCCAAAACTCGAGATAACTAACAATCATCTTCCACTTGCTCGTCTGCCTTCGAGTGCAAGATTCGGTTGCTTGTACTCTGAGCTAAATGAAGGGGAATTCGAAGTGACGAGCAATAAATGAGGTGGATTCCCTCCTATAAGTCCTCTCCTTTGTCTACTTCGAGTTATTGTTGCAGTTTGACCACTAGATCCTTGACTTTGACCTTGAAATCCGTCAATAATTTGCATCAAAAACATGTTAGGCCACATGGCATAATAACTAACTCAACTCGCCCTATAAGCATAAATATAATCAGAAAATCATACAATAAGCTAAGAGAGTGGTTGATTTGACTAGGTTAGGAGGTAAAATGAGCCCATATAATTACCCATTTATGAGGCTCATCAACCTTTTCTAGATTTTGGCAATCCCGAAACAAAGTCTATGGAAACATTTTCCCAAGGATGAGATGGAACTGGAAGTGGAGTGTACAAGCCTAGTTTTCTATTGTTGGGCTTGCTTTTAGCACACATGGTACACCCTCTAATATATCTAGAAACCGTTTCATGCAATCTTGGCCAATAACAAAACCTTTGCAGCTGTGCAATTATTTTACTTACAGCAAAATGACCTGATGTTAGAGAAGTATGTGCTTCTCGAATTATGTTAACTCTTTCAGTTTGAGGAATGCATAATTTTCCCAAATGATACAAGAGTTGGTCCTTAACATGATAATCCAATTCTTCTACTTTCTTTCCATGACTTAAAGTTGCATATACATCTTTAAAATCTATAGCTTGAGCATATTATTCAATGTAGCTTTCATGCAATATTGAATTATGCTTAAGTATAGTAGATGCATTTATGATTGGTATGAATAACACATCTGCAACCTTATTGTGTATATCCTTCTTATATTTGATGACAAGATGAAATTGTTGTAGAAACCCCATCCACCTATAGTGTCTTTATTGCTGCAATTTAGTTTGTGAGTGCAAATATTGAAGTGGTTGATGATCTGTATGTATAATTGTTTCTTTGCCCAATTGGTAATGTTTCCACTTTTTCACACTCTACACTAATGCATACAATTCCTTATCATATGTGGGATAATTAACTACTGCAGAATTAATTGTCTCATAATGATAACATATGGGTTTACCGTGTTGCATCAACACTGCTCCCATGGCATAGTCACTGGCATCTATTTCAATCTCAAATGTTCTTTGAAGATCTAGCAATGCTAGTACTGGTGCTATAGTAATTTTTTCTTTCAAGGTGTCGAAGGCTTTTTGCTATTTTCCTCCCCACTGAAACACCTTGTTCAATCCTGTTAAAGCATGTAAGGGAGCTACAATCAAGGAAAAGTTGGCAGTAAACTTTCTCCAATATTGTGCTACTCCTAGGAAGCTCCTAACTTCTGTAGCAGATTTGGGTTTAGGCCAGTTCACAATGACTTCAACCTTAGAGGGACCTATTTTCAATTCACCACCCCCTACAATATGACCCAAATAATTTAAAGATGTTTTTCTAAATTCACATTTTGATAACTTCACATAGAGATTTTCTTTTTTTAAAACATCTAGAGTCTACTTTACATGCTTCAAATGTTCTTCCTATGTTTTACTAAAAACAAGAATGTCATCTAAATATACTATTACAAAATCATCAATAAAAGGTTTGAGTACATCATTCATAACTCTCATGAAAGTGGCAGAATCATTAGTTAAGGAAAAAGGCATAAACAACCATTCATACAACCCTTGCTTTGTTTTGAAAGCAGTGTTCCATGCATCTTGTTCTGCTACTCTGACTTGATGATAGACACTACGCAAGTCCAACTTGGAAAATTAAACAACTTCTTTCAATTGATCTAATAGATCATCTATATGAGGAAGAGAATAACGATTCTTGATCGTTATTTTATTCAGTGCTCTGTAATCAATGCACATCCTCCACGAACCATCTTTCTTTCTCATCAACACGATTGGAGATCCGCATGGTGATGTGCTTGGTCTTATGAACCCTTTCTCAGGTAGCTCTTGTACCTGCTTCTTGATCCCTACATTCTCTAAAGTGGATAACTTGTACATTCCGATGTTAGGCAATGGAGCATCTTGCTGCAAATGAATATCATGTAATATTTCCCTTTTTGGGTGGCAGACCTTTAGGCTCTTGAAATATGATATCATATTCTGAAACAACTTTTCTAAATCAGCTTTCTGTTTAGCATCACCACCTTCAAATACATTGGTTTTATCACGGGTCTTTTCCTTTACAACCATTAGTAAAAATTGCTTGCATGAATTTACAATTCTTTTCATCTACCCTAAGTTTATGAGAGTGTAGTTATCTGAGCTGATGAGCTCTTATAATATATTCTATTCCATCTTTTCTAAGTTGATACTTATTTTTAGTTCTATAGAAAATGGCTTTTATATCGTACAAGTAAGTACTTCCTAAAACAATACCACAAATATCCAGGGGAACTATTTCTATCTCAACCTCATCTACAAATGTTGACCCAAAAGAAAACATAAGTTCACATTGTCTATTCACTTGTAGCTTTGCTATATCACATACCCAACCTAATGGATATGACTTCTTGTGAGGTGTGGTTATAGTCCCAACTTCTTTACAATTGCTTCAGAAATCAAGTTTACTTGTGATCCACTATCAAATAAAGTATCAATCTTTTGATGCTTGGAAATAACTCTAATATGAAAAAACTCATGTATTTTCCTCTCATTTTCTTCATTATCAATAGATTGTACAAAATTACTAGTAGATGCTTCAAAATTTTTACCTTTTATACATGTGGCTGTGACTATTGTTTCATCACCTGAGTCTGACCCCAAATCTTTCTGAATAGCAGCAACAGTCTTCTTCTTCTTGTCATCAAACTTCTTGGGTTTCAGCTCCAGATGCAAAGACCAGCAATTTTCATCATCATGTCCATCCTTCTTGCAATGAGTGCATGAAGGTTTGTCTTTCTGTACAGTTTTTGTCTTCCTCTCCTTCCATTTTTGCTTCTTCTTTTCTATGTTCTTGCTTGTAGTGGGTTTTGATGATCCCCCAATCTCTGGATTCACATTCTTGCCTCTAGCCTTTAGATGTGTAGCCTGAACATATACCTCATCTATGCTAGTAGGGTTAAACATGAGAATGGTGTGCCTCAAATAGCTATGTAGACCACCTATATATTTCAACAAAGTTTCAAGCGAATCTAGAGAAATGCGTAGAATTAAAGCTCTTTTTCTAAATTCCTAAGTATAGCTTTGTACAATTTTCCCTTTAATTGGCAAATATTTTGCCAACTCATCATTGCTTGCTACATGTAAGCTAGTGGATAGAACTTTTTTTTAATGGCAAAAACAAATTCACTCCAGGTAGAAAGAATTTTACCATGCTTCTTCAAATCAGCTTTTGTCCTGCCTTCCCACCACACTAGGGCAGTTCCTCCAAGGCGAAGGCTGGCCAGCTGAATCTTTTTGCTTTCTGAATTGATGTTCTGCACCTTGCAATATACATCAATCTGTCTAATCCAGTTATCTAGATTTTCTGCATTTAATTCTTCATCATAGATTGGAAAATCAAATTTTACATCTAATTTAATCAAAGATGTTTTTCTTCTTTTTATTTTCAGGGCTAGAAGGAGGTGTTGATGAAGGACGCTCTTCCCTTTTCCCTTTGCCTTCTGAATGGCCATCTAGAAGAGGTTCCTCTATTCCTTTGTCTTGTTTGGAGGTTGAAGTACTTTCACCTAGACCTTTCTTAAATTCTCGATAGATCTCTTCTACCATGGCTCTCATGGTCATGAAACTGTCCATGAAGTGAGTCTGATTCCAAGGGAATTGCTTTTTCCATTTCCTTCCGAGGATAGACTCTTCCAAATTTTGGATTAGCCTCAACCAGTTCTTCTTCTCCTAATTTGAGCTTTGACCTAGTTAGCATTCAACAATCCAGCACAAGCTTGTCTAACCTTAGCAAACCTAAAGCTCTGATACCACTTGATCTGATAATGAGATCTTGGACAATTATTAAGGTATTACATACTCATGTGCCTAGATTTTCCTATGTTACTTTGTGCAATGGATTGATAAGATTGTGAAATACATAAACAATGAAGCAATTAAAGAACATAATAGACAAACACACATAAACAAAATAAGTTTAATAAGGAGTTCACCCAACACTCCTGGGCTACGACTCCTGGTCCAACCTTCAATGGTGACCTCTCTATTATGTCTTCAGAAGCAATTTTTTTACAAAGTGAGCTCAATTTGAGTCTCGCGCAACAGATACAAAACAACAAGGCTTTACATGGATCCCTCAAGTTTTTCTGAGTACACAGACTCTTTTCACTGACTCTCTATCTGTGTTTGCTCTCTGTCTCAGCACTGCTTGTCTCTTTCTTCTGTCTTCTGTGGCTTTAAAGCCAATCGACATTGTCAGTTTGTTTGCCCTTCTCGGCTCTCTAGCTTCCCGGTCTCTTTCTGCTCAGATCCCCTTCTAAGCATTAGAAATCATTGCTAAATGCCTTCAGGGATGGTGTAATCCACTATTTCTAAGAGTTCCACTTTTGCAATAGTTTTGATCTTTATAAGACTTAGAGGGTTTTCTAGGATCCATTTGGATCACTAGTTTAGTAAACAAATCCAAAAAATGCAGTTGTGTAGTTAATTATTGCAGTAGAATTGCACGATATTCCACCTAAATAATTTGGTCTTCTACGAAAGCGACACCTACATAGAGAAAGCACAATTGCAAGTTAATGATGTGATTTCCAAGTGCATCATAACTCAACCATAGGAAATCATACAATTGATGATATGAGCTTGCCTACTCGTGGCTGTCAGATATCTGGGCTGCCAATTTCCATTGTTGTGTATGAGTTGTGGCTGCCATTGCCCTCCCCATGGCTTTAATTGTGAGTGGAAGCCCTCCATAGTTAGCACACACAACCTTTGTCATTTTCTCATCTATATTTGTTGAATGGTTTCCATTGTTATATGGAAAAGGATGAATAGCAAATAGCTTCCAACTGTCCTCTTCTATCAAATCCCCCATTGTTATTACAGATGTCTCTGCAACTCCAATTTCTGATAGGACTCTACTATTTCTTGAACTTACAACAAGTCTGGAGTTGGAGTGGTGGGTTAGCAGCAGCAAACCCAATTCCTCCAAACCATCTCTCCAAACATCATCCAAAAATAAAGCAAATCTCTGAGTCTACAATCTTTGAGTCAACAACATGTTTGCATATTCATCGCCTTCATTTCTATCTAATTATTTCTTTGTAAGTGTGGCTATTTGCATACATAGTTCATTTCTTAGATTTGTAAAAGATGGATAATTGAAAATAGTGAGCCAAAGCAATAAGTCATCTCTGAAGAGATTTCTCACCTTTGGATTGTTGAAGATTGTCTTGAGGAGGAGGGTTTTCCCTGCTCCACCCTTGCCAACCACCCCAATGCAAAAAAGGGAGCTCTTGCCATCTTCCTATGATATGGGGACTCTTGTCGTCTTCCTGTAGCACATTGAACAAATGTGAGGAAGAGGCTACCACGCTCTGCGCAAGAGCCTTTGTATCATCTTTCTTCCTGCGACTTATCACTGTACCAAATTATAACTCACAATACCGAATGTTATTCTGATCACGTACATGTGGCATGATAAGAACTTCCTTTCATAGGGGAACGCTAAATATATAGGGGTATTAAGAAAGGTATCTACTAAAAAAAAGTGTCTCTTTTATTGGAAATATGTATCAAACAAAGACTTCAACAAAATTACTTTGAAAAGTATTTATCAATATCTAATAAAATTAAGGGTATTTTTTAATATTTCATGAATAAAAATGCTATGTCAGAAATTCACTACCTTCTATTTTCTTCATACTCCTTCACCTCTTACATAAAATCACTGAAATTATATTCTTAAATGAAATAATTAATTTTATCCTACTCAACCTATCTTTAATATCTACATATTTTATTCTTAATGCAAATGTTTTTTAAGTTTATTTTTCTTTATCCTCAATACTCATACAAATTACTTCCAAAACTTTCGTTTTAAGTGCAACTTCAATTAATCCCCACTCAAGGGAAATAAAATTTCTCTCTCACAATCAAGTTTGGCCTAATCTTCATCTTAGTTTATTAATATAGGTTTTATCCTTTCTCGTTACAATCACATTCCAACAAATTTACAATGATCCAAGTCTATCATTTTTTTCATTTAATCCAATTTCTGTGTATATTCCTTTTATTTCCCAGGTATGACTTTAACGTGTTCCATATTCTATCTTCCATGTGTATCTTTCTCTACGCCAAACGTTGTGAAACTTTTATAACCTAAAAAGGGATCATGCCCCTAACCATAAATAGAAAAGGGTTCAAGAATTATAAAAGTCCTATCACTGCACTACGGAACTATAGAGTCATAAGGACTCCTTGGAGGATGCTAGGATAGTTGGAGAGCATAGATTGATCGGTTAGGGAGCCAAAAGAGCAAAAGTTTACCATACTCCACATACGTGATAGATTATTCGAGCCATTGGGATTAAAAAATGACGAAGACTACCTGTAATCTATGACTAACTCAAAGATTGTGACATGATTCAATTATCCTTCAGTAAGGTGATATTTCCTCTTTCCACAAGACTAATTGGGCTATTATTAGTGGCCGACCTGATTTGACACGAGCTTGATTGTGCTAAACGTATTCTGCCAACCCATCCTTCAACGCCATGACCCTTATTTATATATAGATATAGGATATGAGGTCATGTGATCCTGTCTTATGACCCGGCCAGGTACAGAAGGATGATGTCAATACGAGATCATTGGGCGATCGACCATGACATCATTGTGATTCCATTGGCACTTGGTATGGCCCAACTCGTTGGACTTCTTTTAAATACATGAGCAACTTGCATTCATCGGTTTCAGTTTTATATATCTCTTGCAACCATAAACATTCAATGGGACTTATTCTTATTTGTAAAAGATTAAGGATTGAATTCCATTATGGTATATCCCCATCAATGTAGCAGTTATACACTAACTTATTTCGAAAAATTTAATACTTGAATTCTATATCTAGTAAATGCAGTCGTTATACAATGACTTAAATTTGAATACTATATATCTTTTTAAAGTAAAATAAATGGGAAAATGTATTATTATGGAGAGTGATTTATGGAAATTGATGGTACTTCACTGTGCAGATTAAAAGAGGAGGTAGCTAGGAAACGGTAAGCAGTATGCCGTCGAGTATTGGTATGTATTATTTATATTTTTACTATGTGAATAGTAAGCATCATGCATTAAGTAATAAAGCATGGGTATGTATTATTGATTGTTCTTCACCATAGATTAAAAGAGTAAGTAAAGAGTAAGTAAAGAAGTAATGGTAAGCATTATACATTAAGATGATATATTAAGTGGTAAGATTGATATGCATACATAGCATTAAAGAATTTACAAGTAATATAGGTTTAGATCTAAAATATTTTAGCATAATATCAGGAGAGAAATTATTATTTTCATTACAAATTCTCATATTTACAAATTTTCTTATTTAAAAAATATGGAGCAATCTTTCCAAACCTAACCCAAAACATAGCTAGCCATTTTTGACCGGATTGTATGAACATGGAATGCTGTGCCATGATCCTTGATCAACGTCAAATTTCTCGCGAGTTGGGCATGAGAAGCTGATCTCCACTTGCGTTTTATTTTATAGCAGTGTCGCATTCGCTTCCTGCTTTTCCCTGCTTATTACGCCATGTCTCTCACGTTAATACCTTCCCTGGTTTAAAAAGAACGTGCATCAATACAATGTATGGTCTGGGCAAGTGCATCCATTGCCATCACAGCAACGTATCCTGCCAGGAAAAAAGGATTTGTTTAAGAACTTTAATCCTTTGCTGTATTTTCAAGGGAAGCACAGTTCACATTCTTGTAATATAAAAGGTCCATGGCAGCGAGATTTATATAACTTTAAACATTAAATAAAGCAACGCATAACCTTACATACCTACTATAATTTATAATCATAAAATATGGATTATGCAAATAAGGATTAATTAAAAAAACACTCCCAAATGCCAACTAATAAAAAGCATCCGGCTATGATATGAATTAAAAACATTAAACAATATTACACAATTTAATACTACATAATCTTACTTCGGATACTTTAATGTGATTTTGAGAATGACTATCATAATATTTATTTTTTTAGAATAAAAATATATAGATTTATTAAAAAACAAAAAATTTAACCAATTCATAATTTAAAAGTTGATTTTATAATTACATATTTTTATTTAAAATATATGTTAATGTAATTTAAAATTATGTTTTATTAATATATATCGTTAAATAATTTTTATTGTATTTTATTAATAATAAACAAAAACTACCAACAATCATTTCACAATTAGGATTTAGAAGAACTAGAAGAACTAGTAGGTGTTCACTTAACCATTAGGATTCAGACGAACTAATAGGTGTGTATTTTTGTGGTAAATTTTGGAGGAGCATATATAATTGTAATGTAGGGAATATAATCTTTAATTTAGCCAGATAATCATCCATTCTCTTTATATAAATTGTTTGTTTTTTTATTCTTGTTTTACATTCTCAAGACTTATAAAAGCATTATATTTGTAAGATTGTTTTTCAGTAAAGACTCTTCCAAACAAGGTTTGGATTTTCTAGTAAAAAGATAAAACTTAGAAATATTATTTTTTCCCATTCTTTCTTAGCTAAGGTCAAGAATCCATTGCCCAATTTCCTCCGTAATCTTCAAATCAAAGAAGGTGTGTTTTTATCTTGCTGACTCGGTCTCTCGCTAGTGGACTTCACTGTGATTTTTTTATGGGGCCAATCGAATGGAAGGTCTCAGTAACTTCTTGGAATTGTTGTTAGGCTCGGTTGAAGCTTCAGTTGTAACTTGCTCAAATATTCTAATGAATGAATCTATTGTATTGTATCTATCTCATCGAGTCCAATAGATGAATCTATTGCATTTATCTCGTGGAGATGGAGACTCGATGAATCTATTGTATTCATCTCGTGGAGATGATTTTAATGATATAAATTTTGTCCCAATCTAACCCTAAAATAGAGAGATATAACTATTTAACCCTAAAATAGAGATCTGACTATTTAAACATTGGGCCCATATGGTACTCTCATGGCTATCCTCGCCACCTTCCACGTCGTTGGGCATGGGTGTACTTGCTTCTCACCTGTTCGTGACGTTTTTTCCTTAACCCACCATGGCCCACACAGCTCCACCGCAAGACGCAATCCACGGTTAAGGGTCAGTGGTGCATGTCTATCTTATGCTACATCATCTCGGAACGAATTCCTCACCGAGAATCCTCCTCCAAGGCGCTTTATGCTACATCATCTCGAAACGAATTCCTCAGCCAGAATCCTCTTTCAGGGCGCTTTCCACCAAGGAGTTTCCTTTGGGACAAATTCTCGCCGAGAACCATCTCGTCGAGTTCTCCTTTACCTCTGAGGAGTTCCTTCCAGACTAATTCTCGCCGAGAACCCTAACACTGACAACTCATCCTTCCGTCGAGGTCGTTCCCACTGCTTTTCTTCTGAGGTGGGTTCTCGCTGAAAATCATTATCGGCAAGAAATACCTTTCACCTCGTCGTTTCCCCCGAGGGTATTTCCTCCGAGATTTCCAATATATGAGGGAGTCCGGGCACAACATTTGATGGGGATTTCTCCATCCCTGGACAGGATCTTGGGCGTTATTCTCACCAAGACTTCAATCAATAGTAAAGTCGCAGCGCAAGAAATTAAAGACACCAAGAGTTATAATCTTAGGTTTTCCTCCTGTATTCACATTGTGAGCTATTTTTGGCAGAACTCGACTATGGCTTCGCCATAGTGGTTCTATAATCGTTGGACCACCGCCATTAAGTTTTATGAGGCACGCACTGGTGCTATCTCTCCTAAGCCTACAACATGGATACCCTTCTTGGGTTCTCAATGGCTGAAATGTACGACGCAGTACAGGGACTTTTCCATTCATCCTCTCAGAGGTCTGCATTCCCTTTGATTCTTAACGATTTATAGTAAACACTTCGACCTCATTCCAGACATTTGCAGATCTCGTTTGACGGACAAATAAGTATAACAAAACTTATAAAAGCAACGAAAAGCATACAATATCCTAGAAGACTACAAGGAGATCAACATTCTTCGAGCTTAATATTTATTTTTTAAAATTAATTTT
>APFE031224961.1:31183-49083 GCA_000404065.3 Pinus taeda | reverse complement strand
AAATAAGTATTATAAAAGAAAGAAAACTTATGGAATCTCTTATCCAATATTACTCATCAAAAATATATTTCATGTCTCTATTTTCTCACCCTTACATTCATCATCACTTTCAACCTTTTTATAAATGTTTAAACCTTATTAAAAGTGACTTTAAACTCATTTATATTTAGAAGTTATTAAAATTTACTCTATATTTTTAGTTACTAAGCATTGTATTAACATAATAAGAGTGTATTTCGGACTAATCACATCATTATGTTTAGAACCAACTAATATGGTTCATTGTCGAACAAAGGTGAAAAATTCCATAGATCCTAATGAATAAATAGCAAGGATGCATCAGAGTCTAGAATTATCCATTAGAAACTAGTCGTTAATATTTCTTTATTAACTTTTTAAATATGATTCTTGATGTAACTACCATTATTGTAGAGATGATTAATATTAGTGAAAATTGTAATTGTTGATGCATCCCTGCAACTTTTAAGAAACATAAGATCAAATTTTTTCTTTGCAACTTGAATTCTAACTTGTTCAAACTGATGAGCTTTATCGTCCATTTCCCTTCCGTATAAGGTTATAATGTTAGATCCTAAGTTTTTTTTATCCATAATGTAATAAGAATGGCTTTCAGATTAATAATCTGAAAGACATTCTTATTACATTATTAGATCACAATATCCTAATATCTAACATTATATTAACATTTTAGTTGTCCAACAAAACCTTTTCCATTCATGTGATCATGATTTAAAAAATTATTAACAAATTTATTTTTCACTAGAAAATTGTGTTACTTTGGACTATCTTGGGTTCTTGAAAACTTTTGATATTGAAGAATAATGTTAGATCTTAAGTTCTTGTGATCCATAATGTAATAAAAATGTCTTTTGGATTAATACTCCAAAAAACATTCTTATTACATTATAGATCACAAAAGCCTAATATCTAACATTATATTAACATTTTAGCTGTCCAACAAAACTCTTTCCATTCCCGTGATAATGATTTGAAAAGTTATTAACAAAATTCTTTTTCACTAAAAGTTTGTGTTACTTTGTACTATCTTGGGTTCTCACAAAAATTGAGAGTGATTCTTCACTCATCTTATATGTATAAATTTTTATATTTAGCTTAAAAATATAAATATTAAATTTATCAGGTTCCATAAATATTATAAGTTTATTGTATTTTATATTTTGGAATTTGTTGCAATATTATTAAATTGGATTTTTGTGTTATATTTTAAATTCTTTTTCTCAATTATGCTTATGCAACACCTCTTTTTGTAATTATTATTAGAACATGTATTTTTGGGAAATCTTAGTATGGATATTTTACCAAAATTTTACTAATGTTATTATGTTTTTATTTAAATGAAAATTTTCCAAATAAGTGAATGAATGAATGGAGCCCCTACAAAAGTTATGATTTTATGAAAGGGAATCAATGGAGCAGAAATGAGGAAAATCTATTGTGAGCTACAATTACCTTGCTTAGAATTTTTTGTTGATTTAATTTTTAAAACTTGGTTGTCTCTTTATTCCACAAAATCAGTGAAGAAAGGACTTGGTAGTTGAACTACCAACTTCTCACGACTATAAAAGTGCTTGAGATTTGTTAAAGAACTCTCCTAGAAGTATGGGAAACATACACCCATACAAATATTTTGGAATTGATCCATGAATTTCTCATTTGGACCCACCAAATCACATGCAATGGACCATGAAAAAGGGGAAATTCATGGGCAAAGAATAGGGGTGCTCATGAACAGATCTAGAGACAATATCTAACTGACAATTTGTGTCAGAAACACCTATAATTAATGGAATAACTATGAGGGATATTTAAATCTACTTTTATACTAGGAAAATTAGGTTCAAATGCCCAAAACCTAAGATGCAAAATAGGGCTTCATTTTTTTCGTTTTCATGGACAAGCATCAGGCCACTAAGATGTGAGGTTGCTAAGGAACTATTGGGACAGTCAAGGAAATCCCTAGTACTTTTCAGACTACCTAGTATAACATCTCTTGTGAGAGAAGGCTCTTGGATCATAGGGGATTTGGAGAAGTTGCTAATTTTTTGTTTTTGAAGGAAAATGATCTCGTACTTCTACCTTTTGTCAACTAAGTGAATTCTCTCATGATGGCATCATAATCCATCTAAGGGGTGGCTAGCTACAAAAGGATATATTGCATAGATGTGCCTATAGTTTGGTGGAAAATGACTCACCCATCATAAGTTTTAGATAATACTTAATTTAATCAAATAAGTTTTATCTTTCAAATCTTTTTATTTTCTTGGAGTTATTTGGATGATGCTCATGAATGTGTAATTAGATCTTGCTCCTAGCTAGATTGAAATTTGATCTTATTTGTAAATGGTTGCATGTTGCATCTTGAATGGAAATGAGTGTAACATTGAGAATTTCCTTTGGAATAAATAATGCTTGTAATATCATAGCTAGAATAAAACCTTTTAAAAGATAGTTTTATCGTTGTGTTGTCCAAGGAAGTCTACCCATCAATTTCTTTGAAAACCATGATGGTTGGTTGGTAATAGAAGATTCCAATGGGTCTCAAATTATGAATGTTGGGATTTACACTAGCTAGTGAAAAGGGCAAGGGCTAACCAGCCTACCATAGGGCATTAAATGCCTTGGTACATGCAGGTTGTATAACAATATAACACACTGCCTTTATTTTTAATTTATGTAGCCACCAAGGCAGTGTGTTATATTGTTATACAGCCTGCATGTACCAGGGCACTTAATGCCCTATGGCAGGCTGGTTAGCCCTTGCCAGTGAAAAGTACCCTAGGATAAAATGTTCATGGGTAAGTCACTTAATTGACATTATGCACCTAATTACAAGAGAAAAAGTTATTGCTTCATGATGACTATAAATGAAAATATTCTTAATAGAATATTTCAAATAAATTGATTGAGTAAACCACTTATGAACTTGTAAAATCGACTTACAGATTTTAGGTAGGAAGGTCTCATATTTCTCCTTATTAAATTTCATGGCATTGCTCACTTATTGGAACAACAATATTTTAAAAAAAAGATGAATTCTATATTGAAATGGTGATAAGAAGACCTAGTGATCCGGCTGTGTATTGTTTTTCTATTTCAATTGATAAGAAATGATATAAAATAAAAATGCCTTCAAGAGATGGGCCTTAGTTCTATTATATTTATTTGCATTGTAAAGGAATTTTAAGCTTTAAAATTAACAAATTCAATTCAGTGATAAGCTCTAACTAAAGCCCGCCAAACTTGTTGAAATTGAGCCTAAGCTCTTATTTAAAGTACCTTTAATGAAGAAAAAACATTGGTTAGAAATATAGACATTTAAAATATATGTCAGGTTGCATGTGTTCAAATACCCAATAATTTTTAAGTACACTTATATATGCATAAAATATTGATGAAAATGAAAAAGAATTCATGTATGTTAATTCTATTTCATAATATTTCTTGTAGGAGAAGAGAGGACACTAACAATGAAAAAGAATATCGTCCAAAATAATAATCAATGTCCATAAAATATAGGACATTTATTCCTCTAAAAAAATATATAAATAAATAATAAAAAATTTCCTCAAACATAAAATAAAAAATTAAGCTTTATATCTATATATCTATATATATTAATTATTAATTTAATTTAAAAATTAATATAAAACTTACTTCTTTTTAGCGTATTATAAGCTATCATTCCATTCTATATCACATTGTGATAACGCGTTTGAGCCACATAAATTACGTTATGGCAAAATGTGGAGATATACCTTAATTCTAGTCAAGGACCCAATGTGGAAACAGTGTGGTAGGCATAACTACTATATGATTTCATATATATTTCAAAATCCAAAATTTATATGCGGAATTTTTAAAAGGATCGATCATTATAATTATAATTATAATTATAATTAAGTTGAATTTATATATACATGGGTGTGTATATTTTAGAATGCTGTTTTTTTTTTAATTAAATACATTCCATTGTGAGTTTTTTTTTTAATCTTCACTATCTAATATTAAACTGACAAAGAGAAAACAAAAACCTCCACGGAAATTTTCAGTTGAAATATGAGACCCGTAAGCTGAAATGAGGAAACGACGTATTTGTGTGGTATGTCGTTGGAGGAGCTACAAGAGTGGACGTTGAAGCTGAAGCTTAAGTTTGGTTGAGCGCTTTCAACATAGGAGAACAGGTTTCTCTCGCCGTGCTGCCTTCAGTTTCTGCGGAGCCAAGGCTTTCTTTAATTTCCCCTTGGCCTTTGCTTCAATTTCTGAAAATGAATCAACCATGGCTTATATGGCACACAAGCGAAAGAGAGGAACAGACACAGTGCAGCATGCACACAAGCGAAAGAGAGGAACAGACACAGTGCAGCATGTCTTTGGAGGACCTGTAGGAGTAAAATATAAAGCGAGGGGGCTACAGTTAAAGGTAACCATTATAGTTTTTAACCTAGTTTCTTTAAATTTGAGAATCTCTTGATTTAAGAATATATACCATCGGTATTTAAAGATAGTTTAAAGAAGTGCATCCAAATGTATCTGAGAAAACTCTATGCTACTATTAGGGATATAACTTGTAGGAGTAAAAGATAAAGTGAGCGGGCTATAGTTAAAGGTAACCATCATAGTTTTGAACCTAGTTTCTTTAAATTTGAGAATCTCTTGATTTGAGAATATGTACCCTAGATATTTAAAGATAGTTTAAATAAGTGCATCCAACTGTATCTAAGAAAACTCTATGTGAGTATTAGGGATATAATACACCAAATAGATTTTTGGTTTTATTATTCAGTATATGATTTCAAGATGCTGAGGATCTCTTGGTTTGAGAATATACACCCTAGGTATTTAAAGATAGTTTAAAGAAGTGCATCCAAATGTATAAGAGAAAACTCTATGTGAGTATTAGGGATATAATATACCAGATAGACTTTTGGTTTTATTATTTAGTATATGATTTCAAGATGTTGATGATGGGTAATATAGTATTTTATTTGTAATTTAACGAGTGGATTTTTTCCATATATGACAAAGTAGGAACCCATTTCTTCATTTCCTTTGGTTAGTCTTCCCTAATTTTGTGCCATAGTCAAAATGGCCCTAGGTTGAGAAGAAGTGCCCAAGTTATTTGTCTTTGGATTAATCAAGATTATGGGTCACAGTTCACTCCCCACAACACTCCCAAGCATGGTCCTCCAAGTGTACAAGACCCAGCAAATTTTCAACCTTTCTCTAACTAACTCTCATGAGGTTTCCTTTAGCTCCACGAGCTTCACTCTCCAACTATCGCACACTCTTCCTCACATTGGTCCTACCTCCACATGACTCTACCTTAGCACTTATTCCAATGCCCCCAGTCTCGACAACAAAACAACACTTAATGGGGAAAAGATCGATTGAGGGACGACGTCATGTTTCTCTGCCCAACACTTCACCGTTACCTAAAAATTTCCTCGTTGGGCAGTGGCAATGATGGAAATTAACAGATCGGTTACAATCTATTGGGGCCATTATTTGATGGGGTCGCTAACTTCTTTGCTAGCACTCATAGTGGCTCTCGAACCTCACTTCACCACCAATATTTATCTGTGTTGTATCTCAAATCCTCCTCAATGAAGTGACTTATTGGCAGTGCGATAGATGTTAGCATGACATCATGTTTGGTCTCGACCTCCTTGTTGGGCCCTTAATGCTCCTCTACTACACACCTTCTCTCCAGTCTCAATGCATGATACAACAAGTGACATGAAACCTTTTGTCACTCGACTTCATTATTTGATAGGATCACTCGCCTCCAATTGTCACTCCTCAACTCACCAACACTTTTGATTCACTAGTAGAGTTGTGATCAATATGAAATGAATGGGAAGCTATTTGTCTATCAAGCCCATATCACATGCTTGATGTACCTTCCCATATCACATATCCAATTAGTGATATTTTTTAATTTAGAATTATATCATAGCAACAAATTTAAACTTTTCCTTCCCTCTTCCTCTTAAGGAATATTATCAATTCAACTCCAATATCTCCTTCCTACTAATTTCCTTATTCATATTTTTATTTTTCCTCCAAACTAATAGATTCTCATTCTCCATCCCATTGTCTTTTTTCTGACTCCTCAATTCTTATTATAAATTCTTCGATTTCCTAATTCACACTTGAACCTTTCCCTCCTCTTTTGCTACATGCAAGTCCTACTCTATGGATTCTCCCAATTATAGAGACTTTTTCCTTTGTAGTTTAATATTAATGCTAATTCCAAAATTCGTCTTCCTATAAAAACTCAAATATCTTAGAAAACCAAAAATTATGTGACATAATAAGTTATTAACCTAACTCAGGGTCCAGGAATACAAAATTTGTAGCAAAAGGAAAATTACATTAAAATATTAGACAAAAAATAACACAATATTTGAGCCACAATGTCCTACTCAACCATCATATTGCATTAGGACTACAATTAGAATACATCAAATATCTTCACTTAGGGTTCCATAAGCATTTCCAATCTCTCAAAGTACAACTTAATCTTTCTACAAATCAAAAGTTATAATATTTTTATTTTCTTTAACATTCTCTCACATAATTGCAGTTTATCAATCCCATAAATATTATTTTATGTTGATTCATTTTTTTACCAATATCTTGGTATGCTCATTTATTAAGGGAGTTTTTAAATTATGAAAAGTACTTCTTCTCACATAGTTGTAATTTATCAACTTCATAAACACTCTGCCTTCGAACTTCACCTTATTGACAAATATTTTCTTATGTTCATTCATGAAGTGGGTTGAAAATTGTGAAAAATAAAGCCAATATATTGTAGATATTGGGGGAGATATAAAGTACCAAATATCTATAAAATAGTGTGAGTATTATCAAAGATATCTACTAAAACCAAGTGTTTCTTTATTAAAAATATGTATAAGAAAAAAATTAAAAAAAAAAATTTGGAAAATATTTATCAATATCTAGTGAATTAAAAATATTCTTTAATATTTCATAAATAAAAGTATGATACGACAACGTCACCTAGTGAAAAAATATTATACCCCATTTCCTACTTGCTGCTTAACCTTTCGCATAAAATCACTCGAATTTATATTCTTGAATGAAAACAGTTTATTTTTATCTTTATCAACATATACTTAATACTTAATGTCTACGTAACTTTTTTGGTATAAATGTTTTTATAATTCTCCTTTTGTATCCTCTTTCCACGCGACTAGTTGACCTACCATTAGTAGCCGACCCGATTTGACACAAGCTTGATTATGGTAAATGTATTCTGCCAACCCATCCTTCAACGTCATGAGCCTGTTATTTATATATTTTTAGGCTATGAGGCCATGTGAGCATATTTTATGGGAGTGGTTTATAATGTGATTTTTTGGAGATTTCGGTGACGGAATCTGGCAGAAGAAATTGAGGTTAAATCTTGATTTGTTGCAGTTAAAATGGTTTTTTAACTGCATATTTGGATTCAGCACCCTGAAAAACCCCGGGACGCTTTGATTCTGCAGAAACTAACTATCAAACTTACGATTCCAATAAATTGCTGTCGGATTTTGACAAGAAAAACCCACCAAAAAAACTTTCAAAAAGTCGCATTATAAACAACTGCTATTTTATGACCCGACAAACCTAAAGAAATTATAGCCCGACAAGGTACAGAAAGGTGATGTCAATACGAGGCCATTTGGCTATCGACCATGACATCATTGTGATTCCTTTGGCATTTGGTATGGCCCAATTCCTTGGAACTCGTTTAAATATGCAAACGGCTTGTTTTCATCGGTTAGAGTGTTATATAACTCTTGCAACCATAAACACTCAAATGGAACGATTCTTATTTTTAAAAGTTAAGGGTTGGATTTTATTATGGTATGTAGCCATCAATGGAGTTGTTATACACTTATTTCAAAAAAAAAGGTTAAGGGTTGAATTTTATTAGGTATATCCCCATCAATGGAGTTGTTATACACCAGCTTATTTAAAAAAGAATTAAGGTTTGAAGAAGATATATCCCTTTGAGATCAGTCCTTTAAAGTAAAATAGATGGGAAAATGTATTGTCATGGAAAGTGATTTAGTGAAGTTTAATTAAGTGATTAGAAAATGGTAAGAATTACGCGGTAAAGTATTGGTATTTATTATTTATGTCTTTCTTGCTATGAATAGCAAACATTATGCACTAAATAGTAAAGTATTGGTATTTATTATGGATTATTATTTACTTTATGCAGATTTAAAGAGTAAGTATAGAAGAAAGAGTAACCATTATGCACTAGCATTATATATTAAGTGGCATATGGAAATTTAGAATTAATATGTGTTTATGTTTTAAGTATTTTAATATAATATTTAGGGGAATTATTATTTTTTTTACAAATTTTCATAAATTTATATGGATTGTAAATTTTCCCATTTGAAAAATATGGAATAAAGATTGCATAAACTTATTTTGATTGTATTTTTTTAATTTTATGTTCATTAAAATTCTAGTATCCAATAAGCATGAAATTAAGTTAATTATTAATTTCTTTATATTAATTTTTAATTTTGATTTTTTTAACTTTAGACACTTTTTTATAATTACATGAAATAAAATAACACATTCTTCTATTCTTATTTTGATTAAAATTTCCTTACTTTTTTATATCTATTTAACTTTACTCTATATTTAATTAATATAGTAAATTTATTAATCACCCGTAGTTAATTCTAGACATTTCATATTATTATAGCCCATACTATATATTATTTAAATATAGTAAATTTATAATCACTCTAACAATGCGTCATTAATTCTAGACATTTCCATATTATTATATATCTCTTTGGATAGCCCATATGCAAAGCTAAGGATAACCCCTTGTGCGAGAGTATTAAGATTAAATATGTTTTACAATGCCCATAAGAATATCTTAGAAAATTTTGGACATTTTTTAGAGAAACATTATTGGTTTTATAGTCAAAGTCACTAGGTACTTAGTATGGCCATTTTATAAATATAGGTAACTAGTACAATGATATTAAAAATATTAATGTGGTTAATATAGCTCAAGGCTTCATAAATATAACAAAAGAAACTATTGTAACAAAAAAACTATTGCAACATAAAGAATTCCTTACCAATGTGCACACATTTACCTAATTAACAATGTATAAAAAGGTTATGGGTAAAGTTTAGCTTGAGGAAAAAAAAATCACATATTATTGTTAAATGGATCATTTTGCAAAACAAAATCTCCTTATATTGAAATGATTGTTATAAATAATAATGGGGAACTTATCATAAAGTAATTTACTAGAATTGGAATAATCTCAAATCCTCACAAAATTAGTGGGCCGGAGCTGCTCGGCAAGAATGTATTTTTTTTTTAATTTATTAAAAGTAATAAACCGTTTTGCTAAATAAATTTTTATTATATATAATGAATGTTATAAATGATAATTAGGAACTAATGATGGAAGAACTTATTAGAATTGGAATAATATTAAATTTCTAGGAAATTGGTGGGCAGAGAGCTATGTGGCACAAATCTATTTTTTTAAATTTATTAGAAGTCAATGATAAGCATTTATTTAATTGATAAGCATTCACAAAGAATATGTTGAGCATATTCCGTTGATTATCAATCTAGGCTATCAATTAAAAAAAAAAAGGTCAACAAATCTTCATCCACATTAAGCTCAAATAAAAAGACATCCACATTAAGTTGAAATAAGAAGGCTTCGACAATTACTGAGATTTGAATCTCGAATTTATTTATATGAAATGCTTCAATTTCACTATGCTACTCACGAAATTAATTTTAATTTATTTAAGTGAGCTGAGTTAATTTTAATTTAAAAATTAAATATTTTTTTTAAATCCATGCATGTAGTATTACAATGTTAATTTGAAATATGTGATTAGATTTTCCACATGTAAGATGAAGTATGTGATTATATTTTCCACGTGTAGAGCGGCACTCGGAGAAGTCATAAACGCTTCTTAATTTTAAAAATAAACATTTATTAATTAAATTGACGAATCATAAATAACCATTCATCATATTCTTCATAAAATGATTTAGTGCTAAAAAATGATGCAGCACTCAAAACATAAATCAATATAGACTTTATAAAAATTAAATCACACTCCAAATCAAGAACATCATAAACAATTACATGGCTATTTATTTAGAGGAAAGAAGTCTCTCCTACTTCTTCTAGACAAACTTCCTTCTAGATATTTGGTGGAAGTTCAGAGCTATTCTCACAATTTTAGAATTCTATCCTAACTTCCCTATCTCCTAATTAATTCTAAAATGACTCACTAATTCTAGAAAACCCTAGATTCTTCAATTAAATAAGTATGTAAAAATTAAATATGAGATGCTCCCACATCATACTACCAGGGTAGGAAAAACACATTCATATGATTTGTTTCTGGAGTTCCTCAATACTGGTGCCATATTTTGAAATCTCTACTAGTGCCATCCAAGTATCGTCTTCAACTAGTTGATTTCTCCATTTAACCAAGTATTGAAAATATTCTTTGTTTCTGATCCTTTTAGCTACTCTTTGATCGATGATTGATCCAATCTACTTTGTTGGTGTTGAAGCTAGTTTCTTCTCCCACTGAACTTTTCCATGAACATGTGCATCTATAGAGTCATCCATTGGTTCCTTAAAGGGGTATAGATCTGAAACATTAATGATTGGTGAAATAAGAAAGTTTTTGGGTAGTTCTATTTCATAAGCATTTGAGGAAAATTTCCTCAAAACTTTGCATAGTCCAATCTTTTTCAATTTTAATTTATTATATTCCACTTTAGGAAATATTTATTTCTGAAGGTGTGCCATAACCAAATCTCGAACATTAAAGTATAGTTGTCTTCTTTTGGAATCCACACTTTGTTTATACTTGTTGCTACTTTCTTGTAGTTGATATTTGACTATGTCCTGTATTTCTTTCATACTCCCTACAAAGTCTTCACCATCTGCACTTTTGAATTGTTGTTTTCCCAAATTCCTCAATTCATAAATCCCTCTTGGATGCATTCCAAAAATAATCTGGAATGGGCTTAATCATGTGCTTTTGTTAGGTGAATCATTATATGAAAATTTTGACTGAGCAAGTACCTTATCCCATTGTTTCAGATGTTCACTTACCAAACTTCTTAAGATATTTCCAAGGCTTCTATTTACCACCTCAGTCTGACCATGAGTCTAGGCATGATATGTTGAGCTGAAACTGAGATTGGTTCCCAACTTTTTCCATATATTTCTCCAAAAATGACCCACAAATTTGGTGTCTCTCTCATAGACAATACTTGTAGGAAATCCATGCAATCTAGCTATCAAGAATAATTTTGCTATGTTAGTTGCATCATTTGTCTTTTTCCAAGCTATAAAATGTATCATATTTGAGAATCTATCAACCAAAAAAAATATTGAATCATTTCCTTTTTGTTTTTTGGGCAAGCCTGATACAAAATCCATGTTGATGGAGTCCCATGGTCGATTTGGTAGTGGTAGAGGTTGATATAATCCAGTTTTTTGAATTTTTCCTTTTGCATATTGACATATTCTGAATCTTTACACAAATTTTCTTACATTTGTTGACATGTGAGGCCAGTACTAAAATTCTTGTAATTGTGCTAGAGTTTTATCTTGCCCAAAATGACCTACTAAACCTCCACTATGTCTTTCTTTCAACAAATTTTATCTCTTTGAACCTATGGGAATGCACAATTGTTTTCATTTAAATAGAATTCCATCCTATATCATATAATCTAGCCATGGGGTTCGGTCTCTACTAATAGGATTTTGAAAAGCTGCATAAGCTTCCTTAAAATCTGGATCATCTTGATATATATCTTTCAATTCATCAAGTCCCAAAACATTTACTTGAATTTTTTGCAAAAATAAATTGATTTTGTTTGATTGCCCAGTGTTATGTTTGATGAAAAATGTAAAATTTTGTAAGAATTCAATCCATTTTACATGTCTTTGACTTAAATTTGTTTGATTGTTGACATACTATAAAACATGGTTATCTATGTAGATGATGAACTCTTTTGGCATAAGATAATGTCTCCATTTTTTTAAAGTTTGTATGATAGAATATAATTCTTTATCATATGAAGAATATTTTTTCTTGGCCCCATTAAGTTTTTCATTGAAGTAGGCAACTAGTTTTCCTCCTTGACTTAAGACACCTCCTATTGCAGTGCCATTGGCATCAGTCCCAACCTCAAACAACTTATTAAAATATGGCAGTGACAAAATAGGTTGTTCTATGATATTTTTGTTTAATAATTGGAAACTTTTATTAGCTGCTTTTGTCCAATGGAATGGTTGATTTTTCTCCTTAATAGTTTCTACAATTGCAGCACATATGACACTAAAATTTTTAATAAATTTTATGTAGAAGCTTGCCAATCCATGAAAACTTCTTACCTCTGAAATGATTTTTTGAATTGGCCAATTAATTATGGCCTTTACCTTCTCCTAGTCCATCTTTAGGCCTTTTCTTGAAATCACAAAACATAAGTACATAGTTATGTCTTCATGAAACTACACTTCTTTAGATTGATTAACAATTTCTCCTATTGCAGCTTCGTTAATACCATCTTAAGATGTCTTAGGTGCTCTTCTTTTGATTGACTATAGATTAAGATATCATTAAGGTAAACTATAACAAATTTTCCAATGAATTCTTTTAAAAATTCATTCATTAGCCTCATAAAAGTGTTGGGAGCATTGGTAAGTCCCAAGGGAATTACCAACCATTATTAGTTTTAAACGTTGTTTTCCATTCATCACCTTTTCTCACTCTAATCTGACGATATCCACTTTTTAAATCTATTTTAGAAAAATATGCAACACCATTCAGACAATCTATGAGATCATCAATAAGGGTTAACTGAAAATCGTAACTGATTGTAATTTTGTTGATTGCTAAAGAAATTTTGCACATTCTCCATCCACCATCCTTCTTTGGAGTTGATATTGTTGGAACAACACACGGACTTAAGTTTTCTCGAACAAGACCTTTATCCAGCAAGTCATGCACTGGATTTTTAATCTCTTCATTCTCTTTTGGAGTCATTCCGTAAGTTGATTTGTTGGAAAGGCTAGCACCTGAAATGAGGTCAATATGATGGCTAATAGTTCTAATGGGAGGCAACTCAGTAGGTGAGTCATCCACTACAATATCAATAAATTCATTCAACATGTTTTCAATTTCTTTTGGAAGATCATTCAAATTTGTACTTGTAAGGACTACCTTTGGCTTATCGATCAAGGAAAAATTTATCTCCTCATGCTTGATTTCTTGAAGAAATTATTTCCGACTAAGTAACATTACCTTGGATTGGTTTTCTTCGGGTACCTTTTCATTCTTCAAAGGCGAAAGTATATGCTTTTCACCATCCTTTTCAAAAGTGTAGGCATTGCTCCTTCCATCGTGCATTATTTTCTTGTCATATTTTCATGGCCTTCCAAGTAGGATATGACATATATCCATAGGCATAACATCACAAAGAAATTTATCCTTATAACTTCCTATTGAAGCTCCACTTCACATTGTTCACTAACAAGTATCTGGTGTCCTTTTTACAACCATGAAACTTTGTAAGGAGTAGGATGTTTAATTTTTCTTAAATTTAACTTTTCTACGATTTTAGTAGATACTCAATTATCAGTACTCCCACTATCAATGATAACTTTCCAACATTTTCGTCCTGATTTACAAACAGTTTTGAACAATATTTTTCTTTGTGTGGGTTCTTTTACTTCTTCTCGATATTTTAATAAAGTTCTTTTCATCATTAAGGATTCACAAGTTTTAGGTGCATTTTCATATGTATAAGATTGTACACTTTCTGTATCAGTTTGTGTTACATGTGTGCTTCCTTGACTAGAAAATATTTATGTATGTTTGTTTTATATGTGTGTTATATGTGTTTTAAGTCCTAACTTGTAATTGTTCTCGTCATGGAAGAGGACAATAAGAATAAAAGGGAAATTTGATGCAACATAATGTGGGATTGTCATTAAGAATTAAGCATAATGAGATAAAGGGCATTTAAATTCTTTTAAGTATTTTTAAGGTATAATGAAAATTTCTTTCAAAATTATAGTTATAAGAATTATTTTCAAGTACATAATTTATTTATTTGAGAGGTGGTTGAGAAAAATGATTTGGATCTTGTATATCCAAATTTAATTCGAGAAATATCATAATGATCTTTGATATAATGAATATCATTGTTTTTGAGAATAAATAATCCCTCAATCCGAGAAATACCATAATGATTTTTGATATAACGAATATCATTGTTTTTGAGAAAAAATAGTTCCTCAAAAATCAAAACATATATATTTCTTATATAAAATATAACATATATTTTCCAACTTCAAGAAAATCTCTAAATAAATTATAATTTTATTATATTAAAAATTTAAAATAAACTTCATGTATCATAGCATGAAAGACTTTCGAGTAAATAATATGGAAAAGATGGAAATAGAGCCAAAGATCAACTTACGGCCTATATATATATAACTTTTATATTTTAGAATTGAAAAATAATTTTCAAATTAAACAGTGAGGATATTTCTTCCCTTTTAACCCTCTAAAGGCAACTGAAAATAAGGAATCAACAAGCTAAAACTAGGAAACAGCAAAGGAGTGCGGCATGTTGTTGGAGGAGCTACAAGAAATTGGACTGAAGGTGAAGTTTAGTTGCGCGGTTTCAGCCTAGGCAAAAAGACCGCTATCGCATATGACCTTGCTTCCTTCAGAATCCGCCAAGCCAAGGCTGTAATTAACTTACGCTCACCACAAACGTTTGAACATCACTCAATCGACCCTCAACTCACGACCATATCCAAGGTGTGAGGAAGTTTAACGCGGGTATGTGTTGGAATTAATCGTCAGGTGGGAGTGAGACGGCCGGCACCTCGTGGATAGTGAGGAGCTGTAATCGAGGTATACAATGTATATTATATGAGTGTATTCACATATTGATCAATTTAATACGTTGCAGGTAAAGTGGATAGTGAGGAGCTGTAATCGAGGTATAGAATGTATATTATAGGAGTGTATTCACATATTAATCAATTCAATACGTTGCAAGTAGAAATACAAATGTGTATATATAAGAGATTTTATAAAAGAGGTTGTGTAAATTTCATAATTGGATTTTATCAGTGCATGACTTGGTAATGTTATGTGTGTAAAAGGCACCATTCTCAATATGATATAGGTTTAGTGGTTTAGGGTGTCACTTGTAAAGCAAATGGACACACTGATGTGGTAGTGGAATAAAATCCTTTATGATCTATAAATTTGTGCCTCAAGGTAAGGTTGTGATAAAATTTATACTTTCAAAAAGACTTTGACTATTAAAAAATAATGGTGGCTTAAAAAGATTTTGACTATTAAAAAACCGGTAACCTTATAAATGAGAGGAGATTTAGATTAAATAAAGGATAATAACTTTTGCAACCTCCACCTCCTCCTTAAAGTAACCTAGAGTTTGGATAGGTTACAATCTTTTCAATTCCATCTTCTTTAGTCATGCCGCTCGGAGATCTTCTTGTTTCAATGATATTGAAACAAAACATGGGAGAGATTAGCTTTGGCTATACTATGGGATAAATTATCATACAACATTTAAGGAAAAGAACTAAAATAAACAAGCCGAAACTTCAAGTGCCTACCCAATCAGAAACTTCAGGGGCAAGAACTAAAAAGATCAAGCTGAAACTTCAAGTGCCTACCCTAGCCAAATCTTCAAGTGCCTACCCAAATATCAGAAAAGAGCAATGTTTCCAAACTTTCAAATACCTGCACAATTTATGTTTGACGTGCTTCATTCACAGGCCTCCTGTAATCCTATATATGACCTGAAATAAAACTTGGATTTGCTGTGTATCATCTCTGGGGTCAATCCCTTGCTAGGTTGATCACCTGGGCGCGCAGGTCGTATGAATTCCTCGGAAGGTATGCAGAAGAAAGAAAATCAGTGACAGCATGATTATGAATTCCAGTATAGGTCGTCAGAACGTATTCATGATCATCCGGACAGCGCTCAACCTGCTTCTTCACTGGGCATCCACTTCTTCGACATCTGAAATAATATCTGCTGATTTACTCAGCAATAGCAGCAATTATAAAAATATTTTGTAATAGTGTGCGCAATTAGAAGCTGCATACTGGCAATATATAAGCAACCCCCTGCTAGTCCAAGAAGTAATGGATAGAGCACTTGAGAGAAAATACCTGGGATGAATTCTATCCCTGATGCGCTTCTGACCATATTTCTTCCATTCGTATCCGTCATCAATAATATTCTCAGCGCTCTGTGTTCTCACACAGATAACTTTTTCTTCTTTACCAAGATCGTGACCATCTCTAAAGTTAGTTGATCCATCAGCGCCATCCATTAATGGTATATGGACACCACAGAAACCAGTGGACCATGACCTCCTAAACTAGCCATAATGGATACGTTTAAATAGCAAGATTCCCCAGCAAATTGGAATATATTTTATTGAAATCCAGGCTTGTGAAAGTGTGCTGGAAGAATCCAGCACAACACGCTCTTGGTCTTTTCTGCGACGAAGAAGCCCAGCACAGAGATCCGTCACCATTTTGTCTTCATTTTGTCTGTCTTATATAATAAGATTGAATCAGAACCCTAGTTCAGACTATGCATGGTGATATTTCAAAAAAAAAACTAAAACCCTAATCCTAAACAGGGGTCGCCAAAAATCGTTTGGAGATATTTTCCCAAAAACAAAAAACTAACCATATTTTTCCAAAAAACAAAAAACTGGTTGCACTCTCCGTTAATGCCGGTGTTGATTCAATGTTCAAGTGTGTTTCGTGACATGTGATTAACACTAGCGATGTGTCTGTTTACTAACACTTGCGGGTTTTGGTGTAACCGCAATCGTGACTCCAACAAATGGTATAGGAGTCAAAGGTCTCGAGTTTGAAACACACCACACCTTGCTCGCGTTGAAGGGGAAATTGTTGCACTCCCTGTTAACGACGGTGTTGATTCAACGCTCCAGTGTGTTTCATGACATATACTTAACACTAACGATATGTCTATTCACTAATACCTGCCTATTTTAGTGAATAGCAATCGTGACTCCAACAAAACTAACCCAAAACAAAAGTCGTCATTTTTTATCGGCTTGTATGAGCACAAAATGTCGTGCCATGATCCTTGAACAACCTCAACGGAACAACCTCAACGTTATCGCAACTTGGGCCGAAGAAACTGATCTCCAGCCGATCTCCACTTGCATTTTATTTTATGGGAGTGTCTCCATTCACTTCCTGCTTTTATGGGAGTGTCTCTCACACCAATAATTTCCCTTATTATACAAAACGCGGATCAATACAATGTTCTGACCAAGAGCATCCATTGCCATCAGAGAAATGTATCCACTTGCATTTTATTTTATGGGAGTGTCTCCATTCACTTCCGGCTTTTATGGGAGTGTCTCTCACATCAATACTTTCCCTTATTTTAAAAAACGCGGATCAATACAATTTTCTGACCAAGAGCATCCATTGCCATCAGAGAAATGTATCCATTGCCCTTTGGCATATGTTCCCACCTAAACACAGCTCACATCCTTGGAATATAAAACGTCCATTATATCCCCTGTTTCATATTTTTTTTTCAAACTATTGGCAACACCTACTTAATTTTAATAAATAAATATGGGAAGGTATTTTTATCTCTTTCGAAAGGTCTTATTTTAAAAGCTTAAAAAAGACTTGGAATCGTTTTATATGATTAAATTTAATTTAATACCTAAGTATTATAGGAAAATTTAATGGTA